>CM035199.1:11416747-11479247 GCA_020233015.1 Callinectes sapidus | reverse complement strand
ACAGGGTGACGCAGAAACTGTTGCCATTTGCTTCCCTACAACAACCATAGTTATTTAAGGAAGCTAATGGTCTTACATGTACCTCAGTATACTAAGACACAAAGAGTGAACACTGGAGTTTGGGAAAGAAAGAAGAAAAGTATCTGTACACTTCGTATTGTTACGACACCAGCATGGTGAGGAATGTTTCGTAAAGACATGAGTCACACGTGTCATGCCTTCGATTTTTTATCACCCTGTAGCCAGGCCCAGCAGTCCTCTCCGTTGTTCGGAAAAGGCAAGCTGTGGATGGACTACTGGGAACGGTCTGGAAATGCTTTGGTATTTTCCAGAGACGAACCTTGCCCTCAGATTGCGCCTGTGAATTATTTTGAAATGCACATTCCATCAGAATGATTGTAGGTAAGCTCTCCCACACTCCAATTGTTGCCAGAAGTTTCAGATATGAAGTTAAATGTATAATATCGAAGTGGGTTTTTTTTCTGTCTCTTGAAAAAAGATATTGTTTTATGAACTCATCATGCTAGAATTACAAATAATGGCCATGAATACGTACTTTATAAACTTTACAGACGAAAAAAAAAAAGGGAAGAGAGATAGAGAGTTGCCGTGAGAGGGAGGAGCCAGAGGCCAGAGACATCATACATAACGACCCGCTACACGTGAGGAGAGCAAGCGTGTGGAGGCCAGCGGCTGGGCTACTGTCTGTGAGAGAGAGAGAGGGGGGGGGGGGGGGATCATTGCTAACTTATCTAAGCATACTCGTATTCCAAAAATTTATCTAACCCTTAAAAGAAATTTTTAAGACTCAAAGGAAACTGGTCAACGAATTAAGAAATGAGCTTATATAAACACACACACACACACACACACACACACACACACACACACACGTGACTCATATTTATATAAATATTTGGTCATGATTTTAATCACTGCAGAATTGTAGCGTATTGATCACTCTTCTTCTATTAAGGTCGTGTTAAGGTAGTAATGTATCTCAATGGAAGACTGTTAACATCATAATGATAATTAGCCTGTTGACAATGTAACCAATGCATTTGACATGCTCTTATGACTGATTCTGTAAAAAAAAAAAAAAAAAAAAAAAATATATATATATATATATATATATATATATATATATATATATATATATATATATATATATAGACAAGTATTTTTTTCTTTTATGAATATGGTAATGATCGTGATGATGATAAACGATGTTATTTCTACTACTACTACTACTACTACTACACATTATGATGATGATGATGATAATAATAATAATAATAATAATAATAATAATAATAATAATAATAATAATAACAATAATAAAAGTACTAATAATAGTAATAATACTTATAATGATGATGATGATGATAATGATAATAATAATAATAATAATAACAACAACAACAACAACAACAACAACAACAACAACAACAACAACAACAACAATAATAATAATAATAATAATGACAATAATAATAATAACAAATATTAAAATAAGGATACTATTACTACTTCTACTAAAAATATACTGAAAAAAAGCAATGCACACGTTCATTTATTCAACCTGAGAAAAATGAATATCAAACCTGCAATTCTAATCTGATGACAGTTGACTCCCGTTTTTCTTTTATGAAGAACAAATCTCAATACAGTTCTAGTGAAGCTTTCTCCTTATTTTATATACCAATGTTCAATATATATATTTTTTTTTCCACTTACGCCATTTTTACCTGTGCCATTTTTACCTATATGTTTTTTTTTTCCGTGCCATCTTTTCCATATCCATTTTTACCTGTGCCATCATTACCTAAATTCTAATAAGGTGTAAACAGACAATCTTCACGAGTGCCGTGCGAAGTTTTGTGGTAGTCTTATGATTGGAGTGAATAAACAGAGGGAAAAAAATTCCATTCTTTCCAAAGTAGTGGCGCATATTCGAGATAATTTTTCATATCTATGTGGATAAACGGAAAGAAAAAATGCCATTCGTTCTAAGGTGGTGGCACTTATCCGTGATTATGTGGCATATTCATCGCTCTTCGCTTATTGATATTGGCTGAAACTATTCATAATATTTCAATAGTTGGTTTGGCAACACACAAATCACCATTTTTTTTTTTTTCTTATTGCGCATCGAGTTTTCGTGTACCTAAGTGAGGTTACACTTGGATTTTGACAAAACATTGATCATTGCTGGTGAAAAAGAAAACATAAAGACGGGGTCATAAAAGTATAGTACCGTAAACTCTATAAATTACTTAGTAAATATCCATCATGATAAAATTAATACACTCATATCAAATGCATTTTCACAAGTCATTATATTTTCCGTTTAACCGCAATGCTAATGCCAATACGCACTAACAACAATGAACTAAAAGCACTGACAAGTAAGCAAATGAAATGAAATAAACAGAGAAAAATCATAAGATAACTATTCTAGCAGGAGTACTCAGTACTACCTGCCGTAGCGAAAGTATAAAAAGGAAAGAAAAGTAATCATTCATTATTAAAAGAATGAATAGTCAAGATGAAACATGAAATTCAAAAGGAATCTATTGTAAATGCGGTTTTATAATATATCAGGGGTTCAATGAGCACCTTTTACCTTTATATATATATATATATATATATATATGTGTGTGTGTGTGTGTGTGTGTGTGTGTGTGTGTGTGTGTGTGTGTGTGTGTGTGTGTGTGTGTGTGTGTGTGTGTGTGTATGCTGAGAAAACAAACATTCTAGACTCTACACTCTCCTTCTCTATAAAGTACAAATGGACAGAGTGTGTGTGAAGTATGATTTTATAGAGACAGGAATGAGATGATGCAAGTGGTACTAAGGGAATTGGGCAATGGAAGGTGTAGCTGCTGGGACTGTATGGAGAGGCAAATGAAGAGATATAGAGATATGCGTGTAGGAATACCTTTGGAGAAGGTAGGTTGCTGGATGTAGGAATTAATTGTGTGAAATATGGCGATGATTTTCGGTGTGCCGTTTTGTTATTTAGATATGTTTTTCTTTTATCATTTTTTGGTAAAGGTGGAGAAAATCGTCAATCTGGTATTAAGTAATAAAAATGCATCAATGATTGTATTTTGATGCCTAGAACACGAACTGGCCACACCTGCCACTGGGAAACCATTATGAAAATTCCTTAATTTGGGGGGAAAATCCCTAGATTGTGATTGAAATCCATTGATGGATTCTAATCACATTAAACCTCTCTCTCTCTCTCTCTCTCTCTCTCTCTCTCTCTCTCTCTCTCTCTCTCTCTCTCTCTCTCTCTCTCTCTCTCTCTCTCTCTCTCTCTCTCTCTCTTAAGTTTGCTGACCTCAGGAGAGGGGACTAGGGTATACTAAATTATTATTTTCCCAAGGAAAGTGTATAGAAGAAAAGTGTCTTAGAATAATGTATACGTCCCACTGGTTTCCACCCTTTTCATGTCTATTAGACTGACAGCTTTCTTTGCCAATATCTTTCTTTCTTTACAGGAATTGTCGATACAAAGGCCCAAAAATTTTCTCAATGGTGAACTTCCAGTGATTAAGATCAAAAATAAGTTCAAACTCTCCTCATCAAGACCTACAAACACAGGTCACCTGTACATCAAGCTCAAGCTCAAGCTCAAGATTAAGATCAAGATCAAAACAGACGCCAGTGAAAAGAAGTGCCGCGACACGTGCACAAGATTGATCGGGACAACCATGGACACCAGTGTTATACAAGAGGAAGAGAAGGGAGTAGAGGTGCCGTATGAAGAGAAACTCAAATACGTCAGTGTCATCGCTCAGCCCATGGCGTCCAAGAAGCTTGCTTGCAGGATATATAAGTTGATCAAGAAAGGTGGGAGCTGCCTCGTGGACTGCTTGGTTCATAATCCCTTAATCAATGTGTGCGTGTGTGTGTGTGTGTGTGTGTGTGTGTGTGTGTGTTCGTTACGTGAGATAGTCTTCCTTCAAAGGATACACTTGGGAAAAATCTTAGGGGCATGCTGGGAATCGAAGTTCTGTTGTTGGGGGCACAAAATGAGAGCAATATAGGACAAATTCTCATATCACGATTTATTTTTGGTCTAGTTGACTGTGCCCCCCTGGACCTCCTCCCCCATGACATTAACCTAGCCCTAACATGAACCTAACCTAACATTCTAGCCAGGGGGACCCCACAGACCCCTTGCTAAGTCACTAACCTAACTTAACATATCCTAGCCGAGATAGCTGCACTCAGGTGGACCCCCCCCTCCCCATGCCAGTAACATAAACCTGACCTCCCCTTATGAAATGCCTTAGAAATTACACTATTATGCCTGAACAGGGTGGTGAAGAGGTTCTCAGGGAGATGGAGATGTGTACAGCTTTGTGGAGTCATTAACAAACATGTGGAACCTTTCCTTTACATGTGTGTTGCTGATAACTGGTACCGTTTGTTCCACCTGTCCAATGAGTAGTCATATTAACCCTTAACTGACGGCCTGCTCAGTGAGTTTTCTGCTCCATTTTCCGGGTAATATACAGTACCTCTTAAATGTTACAGAACTATTCCAGTTTTATAGATCTATGCTGATTGCAGTGATGTGTTTGTTAGCACACAGTGACATCTTAGAGTCAAGTTATAGCGTGTCAAATAATTATGTGGGCGGGGCTTGATGTGAGGCTCTGGGTAGAAAGGTACCCCCAGGCGCTTGGTCTCTCTCTCCCTCGCTCGCTCGCTCAGTCTCTCTCTCTCTCTCTCTCTCTCTCTCTCTCTCTCTCTCTCTCTCTCTCTCTCTCTCTCTCTCTCTCTCATGAATATCTTTCCTTGCCTGTTTTTTTATTTTTTATCAGAGCTAAATAACATAATTGTATTATTATTTTTTCCATATT
Organism: Callinectes sapidus; assembly: GCA_020233015.1. Classification (NCBI taxonomy): domain Eukaryota; kingdom Metazoa; phylum Arthropoda; class Malacostraca; order Decapoda; family Portunidae; genus Callinectes; species Callinectes sapidus. Next base: position 11,474,367 of record CM035199.1, on the reverse strand, counting down.
TATTACCATTACTATTATTACAAATAAAAAAGACGGCAAGTGCAATAATTTGACAACTTTGCTTGGTGACTTGGTCAAGGCAAGCAATGTTTCATTCAGTCACGCCCCATGCGTCACAGCGGCCACGCCATGTCCAGCGACACACACTCTGGGACACATTGCTTGCGGCCAATATGTCCGATGGCATTCACCAGACTATGATGAGGCTGCATCCACTGCTACCCTCATAATTTCTTCTCCATCTTCATCCTCATCAGAAGTACTCTCTTCACTCTCTTCTGACTCCATACTCCACTCACTATCATCAATATCTTCTAAATCACTCCCTAATAAATCACTGATATCAGCAGCCTCATCCATCATCTCAGCTAGAGTGGTCTTTCTACCCGACGCGTACTTGGGAGTTGCCAGATGTCACCTCGATGGCAGGGAAATTTGGTCTGGTGTGTAGCAGGAGGATCCTGATAACTCCTCCCTCACTGAGAAGTGTTGCCATATGACTAGTCAATCATTTAGGGAGAAAAAGTCCGCGCATGATTTGAAACGGTGCGCGGGAAAAATGCTGATTACATGAACGATCACTGCCCGACAAGACAGTGCGGCCCGCGCTTACATGAACGATCACCGTCATTTAAGGGTTAATTACTGACAGTGGGTCTATCAGAACGCCTGGCTTTTCTGCCTTACTGCTGCTTAAACATTACTTCATTCACCATCAACCCTGACATTCTCACATGTAGTCTTGCTATTGACTCTTCTACTGCAAGGAAAAGAGAGAGAAAGAATGAATGAGTGAGTTAGAAACAGACAGAGAGAGAGAGAATGAATGAATGAATGAAACAGACTGACGGAGAGAGAGATGAACTGTCCACTGTTGTTGCATCTTCACAGTTGAACTGTGTTAGACATGACAACAGTGGAAGACTAGCTGTGAAAAAGCATGTGCATGAAACTGGCCAGTTTAGAGTGACCCAACTACAACTCTCAGGCTAAACTGATATATACCTTTTGAAATAGTTGCCATCTATGAAAATGTCAGTCTCTTCGATCAGCAATGAGGATCAAACATACAAGAGTAAACTACCCGCTTTTATGACAACAATATATTCAATAAAACGTTAAATGTCCAGATAGCAGATCCATTCGGTGGCCAACAAATTCTCATTAGATAGTGAAACCACAGGTGTAAACACTCCAGGTAATAAAACTTCTGGTACCTCCTAATGAGAATCTGTTGGCCACCCAGTGGATTTACTATCTAAACTTATCTTTTTATTGAATATATCATTATTGTCATTTAAGTTTTCTCATGAATGTTTGATCCTCATTGTTAGTCAAACACAGTGACGTTTTCATGGATGGCATGGGCAAGTATTTTGGAAGCTATAAGTTTAGCTTGAGAGTTACCACTGTCAGGGTGACATTTCCATGGATGGCGAGTATTTTGAAAGCTATCAATGTAGCCTAAGAGCTACAATTGTCAAGATGGTGCAATACAAGTGTATATCCTTTGGAGGAAGACTGTCTCATGTCATAAACCTCTGGATGCCTATTAAGGGTATTGCTGAAGAACATTGTTAGTCTAATAAACATGAAAAGGGAGTAAACCAGTAGGAAGTATACATTATTGTAAGACACTTTTCTTCTATACGCTTTCTATGGGAAACTACTCATTTAGTATTTATAATCATTTAAAGTTTTATCCTAGACCCCTCTCCTGAAGTCAGCTAACTTAAAAACAATAAAAATGCATCAGTGGGTTCTCAACTGGTTAGATGTTTGCATAGGTTTGGTTTAATTTCATTGCATCAATGGCTGTGTATCTGAAGAACATGAATCTAGGGATTTTCCCCCAACTTTAAGATTTTTTGGCTAGATCTAGGAAATTTTTCATCATGATTTCTAAGATGCAGGAGTGCCCATTTTATGTTATAATCATCAAAATGCATTTTTTATTACTTTATACGAGACTGACAACTTTCTCCATCTTTATCCTATTAAGTAATAAGGAATGCATCAATTATTGTATTCTGATGCCTAGAACACAAAATGAACACTCTTGCTTGTCAAAAAATCCTTAGATTTAGGGACTTTTCTAAATGCTTAGATTTTCATCTACACACATACTAACCTAACTTAATGCAGTGATTTTCACGTATGCAAAATTTATTTATTAGCATCAATACTGAATGAGTACTTTGCAGGGAAAGTGTATAGAGGAAAAATGTTTTAGAAAATATCTACTTTCCAGTGGTGCACTTCTTTTTCTAGTTAGTGAGACTGATGGTTTTCTCCTTTAATACCAAAAGATTATCATATTCATTTGCTGAATATAGAAATAAGACCTTTAATTAAAAGTAAATCAAGTTTATGATCCAAATATGTATAAAAATGTATATATGGTATTGCTGGAGAAAGACTTCAGTTTCATTGACATGTAAAAGGACTGCACCACGGGAAAGTAGATATAATTAAAAAATGTTGTTTTTTCTATACACATGCATGCACATATGCATGGCCATTTTTTCAGAATGTTCAGAAATAATTCTTACTGTGTTTTAAGCTGTATTGAGTTCTGGCTGTCTTGATATGTATTGTGCTATGTCTTTGTGTCTTGTCTCACTGGCTGCTGGCCATTTTCACCCTGTACCCACATTTGAGTGTGATCTACTATCCTGTGGCCTATGGCTTCATTTAAATATTTCATAATATTATAGTACTACTTTGTTAACTGTCAGCAGTACTCCTTGCCTCCCTAGTAACCATTCATGAAAATTGCTTGTAACCAGTGACTCCACATTGCAGGCTGAATGACTCCACATTGTGAGTGAAATGACTTTTTGCAAAGTAAGTTCATGGTGTGGTGAATTGGCATGTGGGTGAAATAACTGGATACTGTGCAGGTTAAGTCTGCTGATCCTCAGTCTGTGCTTCATGTTCCCAAACTACCATCACAGATAGGATTGATAGAAAGCATTTGGGCATTCCTTGACCATTCAGCAGTACCATGAAAAATGCTTAATGAGAACATTAAAATGTAGACGGCTGCAAAGGTCTGGTTGGCCTATACCTGACTTTTTTTTTTTTTTTTTTTTTTTTTTTTTTTTTTTTTAAACAATGTGGGCTTTTTACGGGAAGGGCTTTTTACGGGAATTTATGTGCTAAAGGAAACCACCTTATGGAGACCTCCTGTCTGAAAGTCCACCCATTTGGAAACCGTTACCCCGAGTGAATGCCCAATCTCCACTCAGACCGTGGCCAGGATTTGAACCCGTGCATTCAGGGATCCCACAGCCCCTGAAGTGCAAGAGGTTCCACTGTTCTTACTTATAATTGTGAATGTCTTTTACCTTCCCTTCATAGCCAGCCTTTGTATTGGTACCTGTCTTACTTAGCAATGTTGTTCTGGATGTTATCAATAATGCCACCTCTTAATGAAGCAGTAAAATACTTACATGCAGTGATGAAATACTTTATGCATGATACATTTCTGGTAGATATGTATATAATTTCATTTTAGGGATGGGCTTAATGTGTTCCATTCAGGCTCTCAAACTGTGGTAAGTGCTTCACAAAATACACAAGCTCATTGAAGTAATAGTGAATTTTTACAAATGATACATGAAATAGATAAGTGGTTAATGCATAACAGTGACTTCCTCCCTTTCACCTCCATCTCTCTCCTTTATTGTTTTCTTGAGGGATACTTATGAGTGATATATGGACTATAAGGAGTTTGGGGAAATTCCCTCAATATAGCAGTGGTGGTGTAACAGGTTGGTTTAGATAAGAATGGTGTAGGTACTCCAGGGTGGGTGGAGCCCCCATGGTTAAAATAGGTTTTTGATTTGGTTAGGTTAGTGTCATACTGGTGTATTCCACGGGGCTGGGTGCAGTCCCCCATGGTTAGGATAGGATAAGTTAGGGTAGAATAGTGTTCTAGGGTTAGGGGTGGTCCACAGGAAGCTGAGGGGTGTTCACTGGGAGCTGAGCCCCCTCAGTTAGGATAGGTTTCTGATTGCTTCATTAGAGAATTTCTAGATTTCTAGATTTGAATTTTAGTCTCTCATAATGCATGTTGTGCATCTTTTATTTGTTATCTTCCTCACCTCACTTTGAAGTAGATACCACTTGGCTACTTGATTTATTTGATTAATAGATTATTTTCTTATTTGGCTGTTGACTTAATTAATTAGTTTATTTACTTCAGGGAGAGAAAGCGTTTGTATGTGGTAGTGTGTCATAGTGTGGTAGTTACGTTAGGTAAAATTGATAAATTAAGATGAAATGTAACATGTGAATTGTAAATAAGATGTATAGTTTTATTCGATATACTATAATTATTTCTTTATTAAATGGGAATAGGTGTATGTCAATGAATTTCCCAGTTTGTATGAGGCTACTGAACAGTATATTCAAGATTGTTATGAATCTCATAGTAATTTGCAAACGTCTAATGATTTTTCTTCTTATTTCAGCCTCCAAACATAAGACATTCCTAAGAGATGGATTAAAGGATGTGCAGTCAAGAATTAAGAAAGGAGAAACAGGGTGAGAATCCTATTTGTATGCCATACATATTATAGTATGTGTGATGTATTTCTAAGGATGCTATTCATAAATGTGAGATGTTAGTTGAGAAAATGCATACCTATTTGTTTAATAATTTTTGTAATACTGCTGAACTCTTCAACTAATCTAAGATTATGATGAAACATCACTAGTTATCCTTTGAAGTTACTTACATGTACATTATATTAGTCAGCAAAGTGTTGACCTTGTGCTAGGGATGCAAAAACTTCTTTGGAGCTCATTTTCCTTAATGTCTCAGCAAGTATAAGAAAATGAGGAGGGACAAAATAATTTTTTGGCACTCAAGGGCATCTCTCCTCTCCACTCATGTTTATATCAACAATGACTAATATTGACTACCATTCTTATTTTTCATTGTGTCTTTGTGGTGTCTAATTGGCTTTTCTTGGTTTAAAACCCATTTAATTTTATTCATTTTATGGTTTTTATTGTGAAAAGGAAAAAACAAATACGAAACATTAATAACATTTTATCATGGCTCGTCACATGTAACACGTGAATGATATTTATGTATGAATTAGAATGTGCAAAATTTCAGAACCTCATGAAAATTCATCAAATGAGGCAGTCTTTAGCTCTATTAATACATGTACAGGTACCTCTCAATTTACACGGGGGATGCGTTCCTGAAGAGGGGTGCAAAACAAAAACGACAAAATTGAATTATACACACACACACACACATACTATGTATATATATATTTTCAAATAAGAATGTAGTACACAATTTTTTGACTCCTTGACAGGATGAGCTCCCTTCATCACAGATGAATGTTTACTGACAGAGTGATGAGTTGGAGCTGGGTTCAGCGTCATTTTTTATAACGGTGCGCCAATTGTGAGGCTCCTAAATCAAGGGGTGGTCTTATACAGTGGGGATAAAACAAACCATAACCCTGTGGTAAACATTAAGTCCTACTGTGACACACACGCACACACACACACACACACACACACACACACACACACACACACACACACACACACACACACACACACACACACAGGCTCCAAAGTTTTCAGTGAAGCTCCAGCAATAAACCTCATCACAAATAGGATATAATGAATATTCCTGTCACTTGGAGCTCAGTTTTACCTGGTATTGTGCAGATTAAGGTCAGTGAATTTTGCCATGATAATAAGGTAATAGAGTGAGGGCACATAAAAAAAAAAAAAAAAAAATATATATATATATATATATATATATATATATATATATATATATATATATTAGTGTTACCTCTCTATTCAAACTTAATTTGTTCTTTTTGACTGTTCGACGAATTGAGAAAATTCGAAATAGGAAGCAATTTTTACCATTGAAATTAATGTAAAAACATCTAATCCATTCCAGTTTATTTTAAATATTAAAGTACTACACTCAACCCCAGCTATTGTGAGAAATTGGTCCCTTAACATCACCACAATACCTAAAAATGCAATAGCCATTGTTAAGAAGTAATGGGAAAAAATAAGATTGGTCCTGACCCACCAGAGTGGCAACATGATTTAACATATTGGCATATTGTTTTCCCCTCATTTCATCATAATTTACAGATATCCTTCACATTTTTATCATATAAAGCAGACACAGACATAAAATGCATAAAAAAAACAGGCATAACAATATTATAGTTTGTACAAATGACAATGATATTTAACAATTTATTCTTCATTGGTTGTTTAAAGTGTCAAATATATCTTCATTAGTAAATAAGTTTGCCAGTGACCAGAGTAGAAGGCCGCATTGGCTGGGGTGGTAGGTAGGAAGTGACCAGGGTAACTAGGGGCCGGAGTAACCGAGGCAACTAGGGGCCGGAGTGACTTGAAAGCCGTTCCCGAGTCACAATAGAGAGAGACGTGTTCACGGCGAAGTGCAAGCGAGACCGGTCGACTAGTCGCCACGTGTTTTTGTGTTTGAATTGAGAGGCTGTGTATGGATTGCAGGTCAAAATTTGTTCGCCAAATGTGTTTGGATTGGGAAGTGTTCAAGTCAAAGGGTGTTCGAATCAAGAGGTACCACTGTATATATATATATATATATATATATATATACGAGGTCCATTCAAAAAGTATCCGACCTTGGTCCATAAAAGGAAAAATAATTTACCATTGAGCAATTAATTTCTGTGGGAGTTGACGGCACCCTTACTGCGCATGCGTGGAAATTATAAAGTTCAGTGCGCGCCAGTTCCCGCCTGTTAAGGCTAGAGTGCAGACATCCAGCACACACCCGTCGGATTATCATCCTTATGCAACATGTCATGACATGTGAATACTTTTTGAATGGACCTCGTATATATATATATACATACATATATATACATATATTGTACACACATGTGATTGTGTAACTGTTGTTTGGATTGCATAAAGGAATTCACGTGACATCTGTTGGCCACTCAACAAAATATCGGTTACAAGTAAAAAGAAATGTATCTAAATTATATATATTAGGGGGATTTTGGACCCCGCTTAAATTCAAAAACACATAAAACGAACAAGCATAAAAGGAGAGGTACCTGTACTATGTATTAAGAGAGCACTAGTGATTGAGGCTTAACCCTAAATTATTTCCTTGCAGGATTGTCATCTTTGCGGGAAATGTTTCTCCCATTGAAGTGATGTGCCATCTCCCTGCTGTATGTGAGGAAAAGGAGATTCCTTACATATATACACCATCCAGGGAAGATTTAGGTGCTGCCATGGGAACCAGAAGGGGTTCCCTTGTTGTTCTGATTCGGAAAAACGATGAATACCAGGAGGCATATGACAAAGTTCTTGAGGAAATCAACAAAGTGCCTAGAGTATATTAGATTTTTGTAATTTTTAGCATATTATTTCTAAGTCCAGTTCAGTTATTTTAATAAAGGTATCAAAAGATTAATGTAGTCTGAAAATTACATCTTAGCTGTATGGTACATAAAAGTGACACACACACACACACAGTTATGAGGTACAACTCAAAGATTTAAAGGGAAAAGTGAAGAATGATTCAGAAAAAATCTATGAAGTGTGTAGTGAGTACAAATTGATGGAATTAAAGAATGTATGGAAGAGAGAAAGGGAGGACGAAAATGTTAGTTTTGCTGAGGTGTTAAAGAAACAAATACAGGACATGGTAATCCAGATTATTAAGGAAAAAATAAGACTTAGTGAGGGATACGGTGGACAGGAGGAAATGTATGGTGATCTATGGATTACAGGAAAAGAAAAATCCTATCAAATACAGGAGAGAAAGAGAGGAGAGAGAATTAGTAAAGAAAGTCACAAAAAGGTTCACACACAAAGTTTAGAGCATGAGGTTGAAGAAATACATAGAATTGGAAAATATAGTGAAGGAAATGCAAGGCCACAAAGTGAGAGATAGATCACAATTGGAGGTAGAGATTACAGTGGGAGCTGATTGTCTGGCCCAGAGTTTAGAGTGTAAGAATATATGGATTAAGAGAGACCAGAATTTGGAAGAAAGGCAGGAGAAATATTTAAGCCAAGAGACTAAGGAACAAAATTTAAAGAGGACAGAGACCGAGAAGTAGGAATTTTACTGGAGGGTGTTAGACATGAGACTGAAGAGATGGTTTATTTGAGAGAAGGGAGGGGAGGTAGAGAAACCACAACAGCACCAGGAAGAGGTACAAGTAATGAAAGGAGCAGCAAATTAAGGGTAACATTTATTAACTTTGATGGGTTACTATCCATCTATAAATATCCAGTAAGGATATAAAATTTGGAAGAGAGATAGAAAAGTAAAAGGAGGGGTACTAATAATGGTGCAAGAGGACATTTTTGTAGAGGGAGTGCAATATAGTGATGGTATGACAGAAGTCATTGGTACAAAAATTCAAACCAGTGGAAGAGGAAGGAGGAAAATTGTAGTAATGCATGTGCCACCAAAAACAAACACATGAAAGTTGGAAGAATATAAAGTAATGCTGAAAGGTGTTGAAATACCTGGATGATATGATAAGGAAAGACAAGAAGGTACTACTAGTGGGTAATTTTAACTGCAAAGGTGTAAACTAGAAAGAAATGGAAGAAAATGGAAACTCTGGATTGTGGAGTGAAGATATGTTGCAATTAGCCATGGAGAACACACTGGATCAATGGGTGGAGGAATTCACAAGGCTCAGTGGGGAGAAGTGATCATGTATTGATAGAAATGAAATGGCAAGAATGGAGAAAGGTAAGAAGAGAAGAGGATTATAAAGATGGAAGACTAAATTATGCAAGGACCAACTTTGAATTCTTAAGGAAATATGGAAGTACAGATTGAGAAAGGATCATGTGTGGCAAAACAGCACAGGAGAAATATGAAACATTCCTAAGGAAGCATAATGAAGGTGTGGAATGGTATGTACCAAAATATAAAGTAAGGAGTAGTAAACACACATGGTACAATGCCAGATGTGCAGAAGCAAAGAGGGCAAACGACAGAGCTTGGAGGAAACTGAAGAAGCAGAGAAATAAAAATAGAGAGAGTTACAAGAAAGCAAGGAATGAGTAAGTCAGAATAAGAAGAAAGGAAGAAATATCTTTTGATTGAAAAGGATGTGGTAGAGAAATGTGAAAATTAACCCAAGCTCTTCTATAAGCACATTAATTGAAAGATGAAGTGCCAAGAAACTATAGATAAGATAGTAAAGGGAGAAAAAACATACCAAACAGCAGAAGAGCTGAGTGATATGAATGAGAGCTTCAAATCTGCATTTTCAGAAGAGGCGGAAAATTGTGTGTGACAAACCTGCTAAGTTTTTACACATGAGTTATTGAAGGTGTCGCAAACAGAGATGGGTGGGTGGGTGGATGCCATCTACGTAGACATCAAAAAAGCATTTGACAGAGTTCCTCTCAGGAGACTTATGGAAATTGAAACACTTGAGTGGACTGAGATGATAAATATTAGAGTGGATGCAAAATCATTTGAAGGATAGAGAAATGAGGACTGTAATCAGAGTTGCAGCTTTAAGTTGCAGAAATGTAACAAGTTGAGTACTGCAGCGGTCAATCATAGCATCCATAATGTTCCATATATATATAAATGACATATAGTGTGGTGTGACCAGCTACAGGAACCTCTTTGAAGATGATGCCAAATTAATGAAAGTTGTTAAAAATATTGATGACTTGAGGGTTATAAGGTGATATAGACAAGATCTACGAATGGAGTAAGAGGTACAAATTGGATTTTAATGCAAAGAAATGTCATGTGATGGAGCTAGGAAAAAACAAAAGAAGGCCAGAATGGAGTTATAAGATGGGAGAGGAAGTAATACTTAAGACCAAGGAAGAAAAAGATACAAGATACACTGAGCCCAGAACGGAACCTAAGCAACTCTCTGGATCCACATACAGGATATTAACCAATATTAGAGTGGTTTTTCACTACATAGATAAGGATGTGATGAGAAAAACTCTAACCAGTATGATACATCTGAGGTTGGAATATGCAGCAGTGGTGTGGTCACCAAACATGAAAAAGGATATAAGAAAATTAGAAAGGATCCAAAGAGTAGCCACAAAAATGGTACCAGAATTGAGAAAACTACCATATGAAGACAGATTAAAAGAAATGGGACTGCCAACCCTGCAAGATAGAAGGGAAAGAGATCTAATAACTCTATATAAGATGGTAAATGACATTGAAAAGCTGGACAAGCAGGACCTGGTGATGATGGAGGAAGGAACTAGACTGGTGAGAGGACACTCAAAGAAGATAAAAAAGAGTCGGTGTTTAAAGGACATTAAAAGTAGTTTTCCACATAAAACTATGAATATTGGAATGAATTAAAGGGAGAGATTGTTACAGCAACCAACATGCATAAATTCAAGGAAATGTTGGATATTTGGAGATATGGAGACAGGACACTATGAGCCCTACTCAAACCCTGTATAATACAAATAGGTAAATACACACACACACACACACACAGGAGGTACTCAAGACAAGGCAAACAACTATTACTCCACTCCCATAGCTCCCTGGTCTCTGATGGAAAAGAGAAAATAATTCCTGTCTACACTTTATGATGATCAGTAACACAGTTTGGTCTGGACACAAGGCTACTTATCAAGTACTCTTCCTACCACAATTACTCCACACCAGAGCCACTATATTCCATTCTCAAATTCCTTTCATTCAATTTTGTCTCTATCATGCTACTCTGCTTCAGTGTTACTCACCCCTCCTCCTTGTAAAGCCTCCTTAATGCTATCCATAGCACCTGACAAAATAGTACTCCCATCGGGTCAAGGGGTGCACTAATGTGTCTGAAATAAAATCCTGTTATATTTGATAACCCCTTTAGGGATGTAATAGTGTAATTACAGCTGTCACATGGTGGGTGGAGCTTAGTATGAAAGCTCAGTCTGCCTCTGAGTTGGGTGAGAGACAAATTACCACTCCAAGCAGGTGTACCACTTTTTTGCATGATTTTATTGTGTTTCTAAAGTAAATGTGGGTAGGAACACTCATTTTATGTATGAAACAATTTCACAAATGATGGCACTACATGCAGTAGGCCACAAAAGTAAGGAAATGATTAATTTAATGAGTGATAGTTGCACATCAGTGTGGGCTGTGGCTTGTGTATCCCAGCTCTTTGATGTGGTGGTTCATGATTCTCACAGGACCTCCCCAAACACAGTCATTAGATATCTTCTTTTATTTTTCTTCTTGTGATTTGAGGATTTTTCTCTGGCTTTCTTTTGACAAGGGTATCAGCAAGCTTACCAGTCTTTTTGTTGCATCCAGGTCTATGCTTTTATGTGGGAGTATCATTGCTATCTTTAGCTTTAAACTCTCTGATCCACTTTTTCAACCATTAAATCCATTATTTCCTTAGTTTAGTTGTGCATGGCATGTAGTATTCTTACCCATATTTATTTCAGAAACACTATGAAATTATGCAAAAAGGGGCATGCCTGCTTGTGGTAATCTGTCTCTTACCAAAGCCAGAGGCAGATTGAGCTTTCATACCAAGCTCCACCCACCATGTGATGATGTAGCTGTAGTTGCACTATTATGTCCCTCCAGGAGTTATCAAAATATAACAGGGTTTTTATTTTAGACATATTAGTGCACCCACCTGACCTGATGAGAGTACGTACTCTTTTGTTGGGTACTGTATCTCTCCCTTATGTGGTGTACCTTACAAGTTAACACACCTCTCACTTGATCTTACTATCTTCACTTGCCCATCATCCTCCATTCTCCCTCACACACACACACACACACACACACACACACATATATATATATATATATATATATATATATATATATATATATATATATATATATATATATATATATATATATCCTGCCAAGTCTTTTGCAAGACCTGTTGTTCTCACTTTGTCATTTCTGACATTGTCCATGATTGTGATATGAAACTTAAATATTTATATATTTATTATTTATTATATATATTTATTATATTATTCATGCTGTTGAGGGTAACTCATACTCCATGATTCTGTTCATTATTATTATTATTTTTTTTTTTTTTATTATTTTTTTTTTTTATAGCATACTGAGTTTTCTTATAAGTTGAATCAGTTGTGGCAGATTTTCCAGCCCTGTCTGAACAACCCAACTGTGATCACTTGTCACTGCATGTTTAATGGTAATGGTATACCGTTATAGTATTAATCTATAAGATTAAAACAATATGTTGTTGGGGAGAAGTATTATTATTAAGAAGTAAGTAATTATGTACAATAATCTAAAAAATAATGATTTAATAGTACTTGAATATAATGATACAATGATGACTTATAAAATATATACTACATTTCACTTGTAAGTAAAAGTTGTCTTGGCATACAAAGTTGAAATTTACTCCACGAATACAGTTTTGGTAAACAAAACAAACTTAATGCACACATTTATATGAAGAGCAGGTTTATTAGTTAACTGTAAGGGGTGCAAATATTCACTGAGGTTGAAGTTTGAGTGCTGCTACATTGAAAGAATCCCCTTTGTGTTGGGCAATTAAAGAAAGTATCTTCAGTTTTTTCTGGTGGGCATTAGATGATTCCAATTCATACATTGTAGTCAAATTTAGAACAATAGCCTCATGAAGGAAGCGTTCTGGCTGTGAGAAGACTGCACCCTCCACAAGTGCAATGGCCTCGCTCACTCGCCCTGTATACACGAGACACACGCCATAGTTGTTGATGACCTGCAAAGAAATCTTTTATGAGTATTATATTGATGTATCAATTATATTGCTGTCTGCAGATCTCTTAATCTAATCTTGCTTGTATCTTGTATTTAAAACTTCACCTTTTTTTGTGTGATTTATAAAACTTCTGGCTTGATTAAATCAGAATTAAAATGACTACACTTTAATAAGGAAACTGGTAACTGGAAGCATTACTTTTACTGAAGAGCAGTGATAATTAACTTGCTATTATGTGGTCAGTTGGTGTAGTATTACTCCCACGTAATAACAAAAGAAATACTCAAGTTTTTTTATGTAAGAGGGGAAGCTGGCCAAGGGCAATGCAAGATAATAAAAAAAGCCCACTAATTTGCCATTCTCCTCACTGAAAGAATTTACCAAAGGGTAGGGATAATGTCTTGAAACCTTCCTCTTAAATAGTCAAATCATACGAAGTTGGAAATACAGAAGCAGGTGGGGAATTCCAGAGTTTACCAGAGAAAGGAATGAATGATTGAGAGTACACCTGTCCCTCGATTTACGAATGACTTAGGTTTCTAGAAAACCATTTGTAAATTGAGCCATTTTTCCAATATACTTGCATTATATAAGTCCATGTGTTTTTGTAAGTCATATATTTTTGACTGGTTTGATGCTACAAATACACTAGTCTCGTGATTTGCGAATGAGTTATGTTCTATCGTATACTTCCATTATATAAATCGAGATATGTTCCCACAACCAAAAATTATGTCCATGTGTTATTGTAAAGTATATTTTTCCGTCTGGTTTGGTTATCATTGTTGTCATCAAAGCTGTGGCAGCAGATGATGCGTTAGTGATCTTTGGCTTGAAAAACTGTCATTCTCGATTGTTAAGCTTGTGACACTTTTTCTTGATAACACTGTTTGTAGGCAGCAACTGCATTTTGACTGGCATGTTCTAATTATAATTTTCTTTCGCAATTAGGGTCATTGTCAACAATTTTCTGGATACCAAGGGAGATAAATAAGGCCTCACAGATGCCACCTTTTACATTTCCTTGTTATACAGTATCCCCCCGCTATTTGCCGGGGTTACGTTCCTTCCCCTCCCCCGAATCCTGAAAATCCGCGAATTACTGATGCAGTTTTAAAACGCTTATGTATGATAATATATACAGTAAAATATGCTTCCCAAACACAATCTAAAGACAGTCTTACTCATTAATACAGTAATAATGTCATATGTAGTAATGATAAATTTAAAACGGTAATAATGACAGAGAGAGAGAGAAAGAACTGTTTAGCATCTCGCACATGAAGATGCTTGTGACGTCACGTCGTTTGCAGCCAATCAGCAGGAAAGAAAAACAAAAACTCGTAACTGACATTGTTATTTTAAAATGATTTAACAGTTATACTGTATCATCTCTTTTCTAATTTTTTTATTTATTTATTCTCATCAATTTATGCCTGTAAAAATTAAAGATTTATTCTCATCAATTTATGCCTGTAAAGATGTTTTTCATGGTAAAATGTGAGATGCGTGTCGCACCATGCTTCTTGAATGTCTGGGTGTGGACTGTGGACTTCACTTTGTGAAACTTTTACCCCAACTCTGTGCTGGAGAGGGATGCTAGATGTTGAAAAATCCAAAAAGGGAAATGGTTTACATTCAAAACTTACGGATACAAGCATTGAATGATACAGCATGTAATAGTGCATGAGACATGCTATGACACAAGAGTGTGGGAAAGTGTCAGCCATGGGATGAGATGCAGCTGTGTTGTGGTGTGTTATCCTCTGCTCCCTCCCTCTCTACTGTTTGCTGTTGTTTTGTCGCCTATACGATAAACTTTGTATCTAAGATAATAACTTTTCTAGCTTTTTGGAGCTCGTCAGAACACTTTGTTAAACTTGTACCATGCTTGAGTAGCATTTTGTACTGTTGTAATCACTAATGAGCTTAAAAAATTAGAATCACTGTGATAGTCACTGTGTGGTACAAGTTCAATTAAGTTTACTGACAAACCCCCCCAAAAGAACATTTTGTTCATAACTTTCAGAGTTAGACAGAATAGAGGTGAGAGGAAGAAGAAGCCTTGTGCAACAAGGCAACTAAAACAGGAGAAGCATGCTGTTAGCAAGAGATACAAAGACAGTCATTCAGGGGAAAGGAGTTGACGAGACAAAAAGCTTTTGATTCCATCCCCTCCTGTGACAGGTTCCGTTGCTGACAGGGCAGGGCTTCAGGTGGGGGGGGCTGTGGCTTGATGCCTTGAGGGTCCCAAAGTGCCTCCTGGGCCTCAGGCCACAGTCCCTAGAGCAACAAAATTTACCTTTCTTCTTTTCTTCAGCTTCCTTCCCTTTTCCCAAGGCATGAGAGCTGTGCCAATGGGACTGGGTCTGTTTCATTCGTGAACAGCCTCAGTGGGCCATGGCCATAGTAGCCATGCTGCTCTTTTGCCCTTACCCCTTAAGAGGGTTCTGAGGGATGGACCCCCTTACCTCCCTCATCTTATTCAGGTTCACCATGGCCGATGATGAAGACATTAATCCTCTCACTAACCTCATTCCCCCATCCTCCCTGGTTCTGACCTTGGCTCTCCCTCTCAACCTGCCCTTAACCACTTCTATACCTGTCCAACAGGTATAGAACAAATGCACAAACTTGGGGTCTAGTTCCCAGTGCCTCTAACCCCCATCCTCTACTTTCCCTTCTTTCCCTTGTGCTTCTGGTCCTACCTTGTTCCCTTTTCTTCCCTCTGTCTTACCTCCTGTATCTTCCCTTCCTCCTGCTGCCACCCTCCCACCTTCTCCACAGTCTGACTTTTAGAACTATGCATCTTCTTCTCCCTTACCTCCTGGTTGTTCTCATGTTGACCTCTCCTCTCAACCCTCTTGCCCCCTCTCTCACCTCTTCTTTGGATACAGACCAATGCCGTCTACCTCCTGCAAATGTTCCTACCTCCTCTGCTCCCATTCTAAATCTTGTTCCTTTCTGATCACCTATTCTCCAGTGGAACATTTGTGGTTTTCATCCTCATCAACAAGATCTCCATCAACTTCTTTCCTCTTATGCTCCAATGGTCCTCTACCTTAAAAAATATTCCTTACTTGTCTGCCCATCCCTATCCCACAGTACTGCTTTTTTCCTCCCTGCACTCTATCTCTTCTGCTGTTCTCCTTTACCAATCTGTTGCTGGTACCCCTCTTCCCATCTTTAATACACTCCCCTGTACGGTCTTCCGTGTCTGCTTCTGCCATTGGATATCTTTTGTATTCCTTTACCTACCCCCTTCACAAACTCAATTCTGATGCCCTCCACTCCCTTTTCTCCAACCTCCCTTCCCCCCTCGTGGTTGGTGACTTCATTGCTACCACACACCTAGCTGGGTGGATTCAGTAATCACCTCTCATGGTGGTTTTCTCAACTGTCTCCTTCAAGATTTTGATCTTATTCTCCTCAAGATTCACTCATTTTGATCTTTGCACCCAGTCCTTCTCCTGTCTTGACCTCACCCTTTGTTCTGCTCTTCTGCTTGACCTTCACTGGTCAGTTCTGTATCACAACCCCTGTAGTGCCTATTTCCCAGTCCTTCTCTCCCCTACTCCCTACCTCCCTCTGCAGTGACATGCATTATGGGTGGAGGAAAGCATCCTGTGGTACAGATGGATGGATGCTTGCTAGGATGAAGAGAAATGGTTGACCATAACTTCCTGTGGGGTGTGGGAAGAGCTCATCCATCAGGTGCATGAGGATGTTACCAGCAGTCACCTGTGAGTGAGGAAGACCCTGTGCCACCTCCACCAGTGGTTCTGCTGGGTGGGAGTGCAGTGAAACATGACAGGATCATGAAGGAGCTGTCATACATGTGTTGCCAAGTGAGGTCCAGCCCGCAGAACATGTATGCACCTCCAACTGGGACTCCAATGAAAAGAGTGGCAGTTGATATTACTGGCTCGTTTCCTACCAGAACTCACAGCCACAGGTTCATCTGTGTAGCGATGGACTACACAAAGTGATCTGGGGCATATGCTCTCTCTAATCATGAGGCAAAGACCATGGGAGAAGCAATTGTCATCCAGTTCTTCACAAGATTCAGAATGCCCTGGAAGCTCCACTCAAACCAGGGATGGGAGTTGGAGTCTCCTACCTTTCTTGAGTACTGTGAGCTGGGGGTGAAAAGACATGTACCACTCCACTAAGGCCCCAGAGTGATGGGATGGTGGAACACCACAACCAAACCATTGTGGAGGAACTGGCCAAGTACCATGATGCTATGCAGCATGACTAGGACTTGTGGCTAGTGTATGTGGTGGCACATTTTTTGAGAATAATAGGAGGGACACAATCAGGTCCATAAGCCTTCTAAGAATTTTGGCCAGCCAGGGCATGGAAAACATCACTGCAAAGCATTTTAATCAAAGGCATGAAATAATCAGAGGGAGGGACAAGCCCAGCATCATCCATGGTTGAAGCTAGATAGTAGGAAACCTGAAAGATTCAAGAGTGTGAGGACAAAAGTTGTTGTGCACAGATAAGTTAATGTTACAGAAAAAAATGTGCCTGACTGTAAAGATCATATGGCACTATAGAAGAAGTGTGAGGGATGGTTGTGATAAAGGGAGGGTTAGATTAGATTGAGGACATTATTGGTACATGGAAACAACTTAAGCTAAGCAATGAAAAGGAAAGGGATTCTACAATTATATCAGAGATACAGAAAGTTCTGCATGAGGATGAAGGGTGAGGGAAGAAAGTAAGGCAGATATGGGTTGGGGCTTGGCAAAGGAGATGGGAGACAGAAGAAAGGCCTCCACAAGATGGGCAAAGAGCTGGAGGAGAACAGGGAATGGGTGAGGGTGAGGCAGGTATGACCAATGCATAAGCAGACTAAGGCAGTCTCTTAGCATCTGTTAAGCTATGATGGCTGAGACCAAAGAGAGAGAAAGTTCACCTTGCACAGCATCGGAACAAATTATGAATTTTTTCTCCCGGGTGCTGGAATTTCTTATTCTTTATTTCATTTTACTTTTTTTGCATTTTGGGAATGAAAACATAATTAAAATCCATATATGGGGTCACAGGTGCCTAGTAGTAATATTTGATTTTGAAAGACACTGAAAATAACAATGATTTTGCACAATCAATTGTCTGTACACCATTCTCACCATCACCACCACCATCATCATCACTTTCACCTTCATTATTACCATCACCATTATTGAGCTTGGAGTGAGTTATTTCTCCTTGCATTGCCAGTTGTTCCTTCCCACATTCAAAAGATTCAGTCTCACTTTCACTCTCTCCATTATGAGATCTATAAATATTGTCATTGTCTGAATCTGATGAGAATAGTAACATCCCTATCCACAAACCATCCACTCTCCTCTCCATTCACTAATAGAATATGTGGAGGAGAAAAATTGGTACCGAGGAACAGGAGAGAGTGGGCAAGTTAGGAAGGTTTCTTGAAGGCAGGGAAGTTTAGGGGCATGGGAGATGAAATGATGCAGGTCATGTTTGTGAGAGCTAAAGCCACAAATATTCCACACAAGAATAAGCATAATTAGTGAGGGACAAGACTTGGAAGATACAAAATTAATGATGATCCATATTCATAAAAATCTGACATTAATTTTAATTGCTTCAATGACTCTGTCTAGACCATTCAATACCTCTACACAAATTTTGTGGAAAGCTGTAATCTTGTTTTCATTCTCAAAATGCAAAAAGAAAAAAACCTGTCACCCGGGAGAAAAAGAATAATTTTTTTGTTCCAACACTATATGGGTTAAACCTTAAGATTTATCCAATCTTATTTTCAGTATTTTTATGGTATCTAATGGGGCATCATGCAAGAACAGAAAGAGAGAGAGAGAGAGAGAATGAAATTTTGACCTATACTGGCAAACCAGGTGCAAACAATATGCTTTAATGTTAACATACATAACAATATTCAACAAAATTTGAGACAAGGAAAAAGAATTGCAGGTTGATGAATTAATAACAAATACAAGTACATAAGTTATACATTACCAGTCCATTGCTAGGATTGATCTTATGTGCTTGTTGTAAGATTTCAGCAGCATCTTTGAAAGCATTCTGTGCTATTGATACATATGCAGAATGGAGAAGACCTTGAACAGGGTCATGATGTGGGGGAGGTAAGCTGTGCTCAAAATACTGGTTAAATGTTTCCTGGAAGAAATGGAAAAAAAAATTACATATACATTAACCACAATATTTCAGAAATATTAGATCCATTTGTTAATAAAAACAAACAATTAACAATTATCTCTATTCCCTTCAATGTGGAACACAACTAACCTGGGCTGCTGTTACATCACCAAGCTGTAGACATAATCGTCCTAAGGCAGAGTACAGTCCAGCAGCTGAGTTTGGATCCTCTTGAATTAAGCGCTCAATGAGACTCCCAGCCAAGCGGAAATCCTGCAAATAGAGATATTATCTGTTCATTGTTGCTCTTTATTAAATTTAATCTCCTTTTGAAAACTACAAAGCAAGTGGATCACTCTCTCCAGATATGATTTCACAGAATTATAAAACAGCTTATCAAATTCTAATCAGGAAGTTCAAAGTGGAAATGCACTTACAATAGATTATGAAGCTTTGAAAACAATAATAAATCATCAATATGTGCGAGATAAAAAATATTGTAGTCATATAAGACATCACTGTCAAGAAAAGTCTCATCTTTATTAGTTCCTATTACTATATAGCATTGCATCCATGTCTAAAACAATATAATCAAGTTTGTATTTCTTGCCCTCACTTTCAAGCTCACTGCACAATTTGTGATAGAATACATGACTCGGTGTCTTCGAGTCCTCCACAACTTGAGAGAGTCATCACGCATGTTATTGGTCATCTCCAGATTGGTGCCATCTTCACTGAGACCATTATTAAGATTCTTTATTATCTGGAAAAAAAGAAAAAAAAAACATACATATTCACAGTCATTGAATAGGTCACATATGATAGGAAAATTCCACATTAAGAACTCTTACTGGAGAGGAGAAAGATAACTTGTAAAGGAAACTCAACTGATATACAATTATACCTAAGCTATCTAGAAAACAAGTCCATTGTAGCCATCAAATTAATGGTAAAATGAAAATGATACAAGTCTTGCCCATGATGTCGTGATTGCTTCTAACCACATCATCATTTGTGCTGGAAAACACACTTATTGTCAAGATACCACTCTTCATAATAAACTCTGGAGATACGCTAACAAACTTTCAATGTGAGCTTCACATGAGTCAGTAATGATACATGTACAGACATGTCACATGTATGGACAGTTGGGTAGTAGAGGTGATAGACAAATCTCAGGTTGACCCAAGAACACTTTACTTCTCTTACATTTCAACTACAACTAGAGAGGAAAGAAGACCTTCACTACTGAATTCACTAATGTTAAGTCCAAATTACTAACTACTTGCCTATACAAATTTGAAACGCGTGACAAAAGGGGAACTAGCGACAAGTCCATACTCTGATCACACAGAGGAGCACTACAAGATGCAAATTAACTGTTATCCAGCTTAACATTACTTGAATTAAATGCTTATAAGAAATCATACTAGTACTAAATCTTTCTCCAACAGAGGTAATATATCATCATACAAAAATTATCATCTAGTGAAAATTTTAAAATCGTGTTTGCAAACACAAATTTCTTGAAAGTAACATTTAACATAATATAATGTTACCACTTACTTTATTGCATGTCCTTAGCAGAGCATTAAGGCGATCAAGTGCCTGCGTGTGTTTCCCTAAGTGCTGAGGAAGTTCTGCCATGAGTAATCTGGTATGGATATTAAAAATAGGTTGTGTAAACTGGTTGCATTATATTAGTTTTGCAACTATCATACAAGGTAATAGCTGAAAACTATCAATATTATTTTTTCTATTTACTACATATTCATAAGATTTGTGGATATACTCCAGTTTAACAGGAACTGCTGATATGAAATTCATCTTGACTACAGATAATAATTCTGCAATATTTACTATGCACATACTGTATGTACTTTGTAAACTGTCAAAATGTGAATTTTATTCAAAATTTTACTCTTACTCAAGGACTGTCTTAGGTATAAGTGATATAAGTGGACTTTGATTGTCTATTTATCTGTCAGGATGCCAAAAGACATGAATATTACTGCTTATGATGATCACTCATAAATCATAATTTTTTCAACAACATAAATGATAATGTGAAAGCAAATTTTTCCAAGATGGCAACAAAATTATTATCAGCTATTATTATTTTGCATTGTTTGGTGTTGTACATAAATATTACCAGTATTGATTATCATTAGCTATTTGGGTTTTACAAGCCATCCTGCCTCTAGAAAAACTCTGGTAAAGTTCATTAGGAGGCTCTAAAACATATTTCTACTGAGGCCCACAGATCACTATAAGCAACCCTGATCTCTTACAACTGGATATCTCTTCAACTCTTTAACTTCAATGCCATGCTTGATATCCATGACTTGGTTAAGTGACAGATAGGACTGATTATAGAAGCTGAATGAAAAACTTATACTGCCAAAGGGGATGATGAAATTTGGATTTTGAATACCTGATGTACCTTTGTTCATTGTACATCAGAGTCACTGTACTCTTGAAGCATATTTAGCCATTTAACTTTTTCATCTTCCTCAAGCTTTAAGGTTGGGATGGGCAGAAACCCCTTAGGATGAGGACTGAATGAAACTAGTCTTAGTATTTTCTACTATAATAAAGTGACAGAATGGCCTATAGCTGATGGATGTCCGTGTGGAAATGGGTTTGCATTTTCCTCTAACATAAATTGATTCATAGATGTAGCAGTAGATAAGAGATTAAGGAAGGAAGTTACTAGATGCCAAGGTAAGGGAAGTGATATCTAAAAGATTATATAATTTTGCTATTGTTGTTCAGATAAAAATAGAGGATAAATGATAAGAATGGTATTAGAGAAAGTGAACACAGTAATGGCTAATGAAAGTTTGGACAGGAGGGACATCTCTCCCAATATTGGAGAGTTATAAAATTTTGACAAAAACAGTTTGTTTTCAGTAATCAATCATGCAGCTTTCCATGTCACTATCACATCAAACTAAGTAACAATAGACATACATCCTTGATCTCCAAATGACAAAAAAAAATCAAATCTCAATATTGAGAAGTGTATCTGGCAAGGTGAGGAAACGTTGCAATTTTCAACATGAGAGCATGTTGTTTGGATGGCTGTATAAGTCGGGTGTGAGTGGCTTCCTATCTGCTCTCCATCCTAATCTACAATACTTACATTTGTTACTTTAGCCTAATTTCTTTATTTTCCTTTAGTTCTCAATATTTTTCTCTTTTCTCCCTTCACTCCTTCCATCCACTTCTTTAGCATTTACTGGCACTATTGATATCATGAAAGTCTCCACCCAAGTCAATAAAGGACTCATGCATAATACTAAGATCAATTCACCCTGATATATTTTGGGTCACTAGTAGTTCAAGACTTGCCCTGTATTCACATCTAAGTCTAGGCCTGACTGTGAATATAAAGTCACTGATACCTCAGTGATATATTGAAAATACATCAGGGAAAACAATCAAGGCCAGAACATCTACATGTGACATATGCAGCTTAGAAATCAATGTATTCAAAGGTATAGTGACTACAGTAACAATAGAAATGTGGTATAGAAGGCTTGGGATAGGAGGAAAGGAAATGCATGGTGGACTCCTAAGACTGAAAAGGCTATAAAAAAAGAAGAGCGGAAATATGAAATGTTACAAAAATACATGCTAAAAGTAATGAAAGTGAAAAGAGGAATAGAGTGCAAATCTTGAAATACAAAGTTAAGGAGGTAATAAAGCAGAATAAAAGAAAAGATGACAAATAAGAATATGAGAATGTCTAAAAAAATTCATTCTTGCAAGTAGAAAGTTGAAGTGTGTGCAGAGAAAGGGATTTTGACCATTCAATAAGTGAGAATGCAGTAGGGAAAGCAATAGTATTTAGAATGGATAGGGATGAACATAAAGAACAAACATTTACATAAAGAGGAGGAATTGACAGGCAGGAGGTGGAGGAAATTATGACTTGGGCTAACGTGTGCAAAACTGCAAGCATAGGTAAATGAAATGCAGATGAAACAGTAAACAATTGGATGCTACTAATATGTGAATGTGAATGAAGACAACAGGAGCTATGCAATGAATGGAAGAACAGTTATTGTATGCATTGTAACCTGTCTAACTGTGACTTATAACAAAGGCTCCTACTGCCAAGATAGCCATTCTGCAACATCTGTAGCTCAGGAATGATTTACCTAGAAAGGACTTATTGAATGAACTTAATGAGATGGATCTCATGGAAAGATACTGTTGAGACCATACAGATATTCTCTTTGTTTCTGATGTAGTGAGAAAAGCCAGAAAGAATAAAAAACTCACTCCTAAACTTAACATTATCATAACACAAGGTACATGGAAAAGCTACATAAAGAATGCAGTTGTGCAGTAATAATGGTGTCAGAGTGATTGAGAGAGCCATCACATTTGAAAACCTCCTAGAGGATCACATTTACCTTATTTCAAAGATTGGATTTACGATCTTATCTCTGGTGGCTCTTCTTCAAATACAAAGGAAACATTTATAGAAGCTGTAAACTAGCAATATATGACAGCTTTTACTTTGCTTTTTTAGCACTTACAATTAAGTGTTGTGTGTAGCAAACAATTAAGATAGATGTCTTTGCTCAAATCATAACTGATAACATATAAACAACTTATAATTAAATTATTCATGTTTTTTAAAGTTATGATAGTCATCTGCCATAGCTATGACACGTCATGACTTTATGGAAAATAAAGCCCCAAAAGACTTGGACATGCAAAACGACCAGAATAGACCATAACATTCAAGAGTCTGTGCTAGGATAATTAGTTATTTGAGAGGCATATGGAGTGACAAAATGACAGGATAACTGCAAAAAAACTGTGTGTTTGAATGTTTCAATTGTAGAGAGGTAGAATGGATGAATATAAGTTGAAATAGCATGGCCATATTAAGAGAATGAATAGGAGTTGTTTTCAAATAAAATTCAACTTGATAGAAGAGGAAAATTACTTAGAAAATGGAGAGGTATGTTAAAGGAGTAGATCATGAAAAGGAAAAGTTTTAGTAGAGCCCACATGATTGTAAAAACAAGAAGGGAATCCTTGCATACGGAAAGATGAGGCTGCAGGAGTGAGATGTGAGACAATTAAAAGATTCATAAGGGAACCCACATGGACCAGCAGCAGCTACACTAATAGTTATCAACCATCCAAAATTACATGCTGGAAATATCACAGAAGCAGCACATATACTGCAAAAATATATATTGCTGACACTATTAAAGGGACAAACAAAAACAAGTTAATGTATTAAATGTCATCCATTCTGATAATCTTGTTTTTTTGTTTGTAGTACTATACCAGAAAACTAGATGTGACCAGGTCTGCTGTAACTTGTGAACACAAGGATGTAAGTTAAGACGAACAACATTTAAATTTTCCTTTGAAATGAGTGAAGGTACATACTGTCTATTAGACTGATTAGAAATATGCAGCTAAGTTACATATCAAACTGCTAATAAAAAAATCCATAATTCATGGAAGAGTACTTGATATATTATTGAAATTCAATAACTTTCATATAGTAGCTTGAAACTGAAATCTATTCTTAAAGGAGTATTCAAGGCAAAATGTAATCACAAGAAAGTAAGAGTCTGCTAGTATTCATTGTAAAAAAACAAAAACAATTGAGATTATACTACAAACCTAAATCCAAACGGCACCATGGATCCTTTCCGGCCTCCATAGAGCTCAGGGTAGAACTCAAAGTACAAGTCTGGGGCATCAAGGTCGTTGAAATACTGACATTCTACTTCTGCCAAAGAGAATCTGCGAAGTTTGACGAGCAGAGCTATTCTTGTAAACCACAGCTGTTGGAGGAGAAAATTAAAAGATTTAATTTTGCACAACCATAATCTTATATTACTGTCCTTGCGTTGTTCTAATGCTTTATTATCATTACTATTAAGGATTTCCTTAAAAAGTTGGCCAAAACTGATTACAACACAAATCCTAATCATTATCTTTATATGCACAGAATTTTGCTTTGCAATGTATTTTAAATTCTTATGTGAAGAAGTACTCTTAAACTTCAAATTGGTATTAAGTGGTAGATACCTTGAGTTATGAGGTCAATTTGTTTTGTGACAAAGCTCATATCTCAATTTGCTTGTACTCAAACAAATTTTCCCTATTGGAATTAATGTAAATGCCATTAATCCATTCAACTTCTCCACAAAAAACATCCCATTTTTACACGTTTTCAGGCAACAAAGGATATTGATAAATAAAAAATATTGTATAAAACATAATAAAACATAACAATAAAGAATGTAGATAAATTAACTATATTTATCTCGGAGATCAGAGGTGCTTTCCCCTGCATCTTGCCCCCCACCCTTCACTTGGAATTGTCAATCAGCTGGAGCATAAAAAAATGACAGCCCACAGGAGACTGGCTGCTCTATTAATCACAGAAGAGTTCATTGACAACCCTGTGCACTGTAGATATCATTCATAAAATAAATGAAGTCTAAGTAGGCACGAGGAGGAAAGAAGAGAACAGAGGCTGCAGAGTCATGTGAGAGCTTTGTTTACAATATTGTCCACCCACTGTGGGGGATAAGCGTGGGTGGAAGAGGTTGGTGGAGAGCATGGGAGAAGTTTGTTTTAATTTGTGCCTTTTCAGTCACTTTCATTCACCATAAGCTCTTGTCTAATTACTGAACTCACTTGTTACACTCTTAATGCTACACTTTATTGCTGAACATAATTGTTGATATTTTTTCACTCTTTCATTTCATTTTCACTGCTTTTTTACCTTCTTCACCACGTTTTTCTTCCTTTCATCAGTATGGCATTTCACAAAATAGCTGTTCAAGGAGGTTTATTTCATCCTCCTTTTCAGAATGTTTTGGAGGTGACTCAGGCATGTGTCATCACATAGTGCCACATGCTTAGGGTCTGTGGTTAGACAAAAGAAATTTAGCAAAATAACTGAAAAAAACAAAAAAAAACAAAAAAACACACAAATCATCAAAGCAGAACATCAGAATTGTTTCCATGGTCAGGGAAAAAGAAAGCAAAAGAAAAGAAAAAAAGTGAATTGAACATATATGAGGTAACATAATGGCATCAACTAGCAGCAGCATACCTAGAGCTAGCTCATGACTTGAATTGTGGCTTGCAAGTCAAAGCAAAGAACTGACCAAGTGACAGCTCTTATCTCGGATTACTTATAAGTTGAAGCGCTCGTAACTCAAGGTTCCACAGTACCTATTTTATTTACACACATATACGTGGTGTGGATGACATTTGTTTGCAATTTTCAATGCTACTTTTATGCATTTTTTTTTTTACTTTCACTGGCAGTCTTGTCTTTATGAAAACAATGACTATATTTCCATTCTTTTCTTGCTAAATGGTTGACTATAGACAATTTTGAACTTCCAAATTTGTGGAAGAGACATGTGGAGTTCTTCTTGGAATTCATGTTGGAATGACAAATAAGGCTTCCTCGGCATCAGCAGGAGGACGGTGGGAAAGGTCAGAAAGGACCTGGGAAATTCAGGATTCAACTACAAGGCAACATCAGAAAGGAAAATGCATGATTGGTGATCTGATGCCAACTGAACACTGGAGTTTGTTGCTGAAGTTCAGGAGATCACTGACAACAAACCCAGCAAGTTGATGTGTGCCATTGCAAAGCCCATCAGTCTCGTGGTGCATGAGCACATCCACTATATTTCATACAAGATGAGAAAGGGACAATTTCTGTCGAAGATGATGCAGGAAAAGTGACTGAAGCACGCCAAGAAGCTGATCCTCAACTTGAAACGCCCACAGGAGCCAGACATGCTATGGTTCTTCTCCGACGAGGAAAACCTCTGCCAAGACCAGATGATCAACTCTCAGAGCAACAGGTGGCTTGCTGTCTAACCCAAAGATGTGCCCAGAGTCATACAGACAAAATTTCCAGTGACAATCATAGTCTTCTGTGTCATTGGCAGTGAAGGTGACATCATGCCACCCCACTTCTTCCCTGAGGGCCTCAAGCTGAACACCAATGGCTACATCCACATTCTGAGGTCACTGCTGGCTTTAATGATAAGTTCACAGCATCCCCTGACCAGTGTTATTAGACTTTACTGGGAATAATTATTGTTTCAGCATGTGTCTACTGCCTCCTTCTTCAGAAGCACTAGTAATATCAATTTAATTTCTGATATTTTCAATTAGCCTTTCTTTAGAGTATGTGTATCTAAGATAGGTAAATGGGTATATACATACTATAAAGACCATTCCCTACCTGTATAGAATGTGCTGTGTGTTTGCTTGGGTGGCCCGCCCTGCCCTCTCCCTGGCCATATACTGTCAAGAGTTGAGTTGTCAGATTGACTGCTGCATGGTAACACCCAGCTGCTATCAACTGTCGCAGTCCTCTATCATCCTGAGTCACTGAAGCTGCTGTTAACACCACACGTTTAGAAGACATTTCTTCTCCAAGGTAAGTTCTAACTAGATTTTTAACTGGATCTCCCTGCAAAATTAGAATGTTAAGATTATACATATGTATAATGCACGTAATTTTTTTTATTTTGAATTATAGTTGTAATTTCTTAAATAATCTAACTTTATTGTCTTTACATATATTTTTGTTGTCAATCTATATCATGCACATTCCCTCACTTCAAGGAAAAATGTAACAATAGCTAAATAAAACAAGACATAACAGAATCTATAAATTCCTATTTATTCCTTGCAATGTGATTTCCTAAATAGTTGGTCAAGGTTAACAAAAATTAGAATTAGAGAAAAGAAAGAAAAGAAATGTCCACTGAGAAGCTGGTCCCCAAACTGGGTCAAAAGTTAGCCAAAAGAATGAGACAAATTTCTTGAAAACTCCCTCTTAAATGAGTTCTGATCATAGGAATGTGGAAATACAGACTTAGGCAGGGGATTCCAGAGTTCACTAGAGAAAAGGGATGAATGAGAGTATGTAATGATAGAATATAAGCAAAAGATGTTTTTTGGCTAGGAGCCAGAAGTTTCAAGGAGAGTTGGATCTCAAAAGAATTCAACTTTCTATCCATGAAGGTTTTTTGGCAAGGTAGAGAAAAGACTTGGCATGATTTTGTGTTAATATATAAAGTGCATGAGATTAAGGTGATAGAAGGTTCACATATTTTTTGTGGGCAACCTCTCCATCATGTACAGCACAGCAACAGGCAGTGTTAAACCAATGTTTGGAAGGTTTAGATCAAGAGAGAGTGAGAAATGTATGCTTCCATGCTAGATGCTATCACCTGTTATGCACTCAGCACAAAGAGATGGGTTTCTGACACACATGCAGTAATCATTCCAAGCAAAATCAACATAATATTTTCTCAGGTCTCCTGACCTAGCAGAGGCAAAATGCCAAAGACATCTCTGCTTTGGGGGAATCCAGAGAAGAGATTGAAGAAATAGGACACGATATAGATAGGAAATTGTGATTAGAGGAGTCCATCGAAGGAGATTGGATAATAACATAAACAGATTACTTGTTAGGAAAAGGTCAAGAATGCTGGGTGTATCTCCAAGATGTTCAGAAAGTAGGGTGTTGCACCAGTTGCTCAAGATCATGGAGGATAGCAAAGTTAATTAAAGGCTAGTTCACCAGGATGGTCAGAGAAGGGAGAGGAAAGCTGCAACATATATGTGTTGTATATCTATATCAACAAGGCAGTATTTTGAGTTAAAGTATCCTTACAAAATCTTCCTTCACAGCTATTCCTGGCATGGTGAGCAACTCTTTCTCTGGAAAATATGTGCCTGGAGGACTTGAGGACATAGCTATTAAGGCTTGACGAGTGGCTTCCTGAGGGATCCAGGCATCATGTCTTCTGTCAGCGTCACTAGAGAGAAGGCTGGCAGTAAACACATCTTGTTCTGTGGCTGGAGTCAGAAAAGAGTCTGGAGATGGAATGGCATTGCTGATGTTGAAGCTATCTGTTGGTGACATATAAACTGGATTTATCATTGTCGAGTCATTGCAACTCCCCGATATCTTAGCCCCAATAGTTTCAAAGGGATTAGATGCCTTACTGGTGCTGAAGTATTTATGTAGTTTGGATTCATTCTGTTTGGGTCTAATGGGTACTGATGCTTGTGTTAAACCTAGGCTTATTTGGGACTTGATGTTTGTTGTCTGACATTTTTGGTCATTAGCTGCTGTTGATGTAGAAATCCCAGCTGATGTAGGATTTGAAACTGATACATTGTCAATAGCAACTGTACCTGGTTTTGCTATACATGATTCTAATGGCTGAGTGTTTGGATATACATCATTGTTGAGACTGGCTTGCTGAAACTTTACAGTAGTTGCTTCCACGTCCACACTGGTATTAGGAGATGTGGCAGCAGCAGCCATCATTGATGTTGACATACTCATCATCATTGCTGACTGAATTGGAGTGAGCTGTGTTGGCACTGACTGGGATGATGATGAACTCTGTGGGGTCTCAGGTGTAGGAACTTGAGGAACAAACAAGGATTCATTGGTAGGCACGTTAGATTGTGGAGTTAATGGAATGGTAGTTTGTGAATCAGGCATATTCTGAGGAGAAACATCTTGGCAAGGAGGGTACATCACAGGGGCTGCTTGTTGTGAGGTTACTGGCAGACTTGTGACTGAAGCTGATTGGTCAGATAATGCTGGATTTTCCAATTCTTTCACAGCTTCTTGATTCTGAGTGAGTATCTCACTTGCAGTATCAACAGATTCCTCATTCAGTAATAAGTTGGTATGTGAGAGGTTTGGAGGTACCTGATTCATAGTAATACTATTGGGGATTGTCAATTGAGGATGAGGGGAGACTATGGCATCTGTTGTGCCTGTCACAGTTGGTTGTGATGGCATCTCTTGCTGAGTGATATCTGGAGCTGGTGACAACTGGTCAAAAAAGTCACTGGCATCTCCATACTGATGGCCAACAGGTGTTGAGGCCACAGGATCTTGGTCAGACATAACTGCCTCTGGAGGTTAAAATCTGCAATGGAAATAATTAAAGTAAAAAGTCGTGTAGGTTCACATTTTCTAAAGTATCATAGTATGTAGTCATGAAAATCTAATTAGACTGAAAGAAGCACAATGTTTTAAGAATAACAATGAATTATCTTATACATAACATGATTATTTCTCAACAAGAACAATCCTCTCCCTCAATAATACCCAATTGATTTCCTCATCTAAATAAAATATTCTATGAGTGACTTTCACTTGAAGTTGGAATTTTCATATGATAACATGTTACCTGCAATACAACCCACCAGTGGGTCATAAGCTATAGTCAGTAAGTATAGGAGACCATAATAAACACCAACTGACAAATAATATGAAGTTTCTTAGATTTTTTTCAGCTACAAAAGATAAATGAAAAATGTTCCTGTTTGCATATTTTTTTCTAAAATCTACAAGAAATGCATATTTTGAATATATTATAATTATATATCTTTCTTTAGAAAGAATGTAAAAATTTCCATAAAAAATATTTAAACTGCAATCACAATTGGACTTTCCTTAACCAGATTAAATGATTTTCCTTATCTATCTTTTCATAATTTTCCAGTTATCAACCATGTCACCAGTAAAAAACAGTAAATAAGCATCAATTGGCCAAATCTTTCCATCTGCTGATAGAGAAGCTCTCACACAGAGTTTTTTGGCTTTCCTGTAAATGGAAAGGGATCCTCTGTGGAAGTCATTGTCTTTCCAACTACAGACAGAAGATTGACAGAATCTTCCTCCTCAGTCTTGTCTTCGTTTTCAGAACCCAAATCAAATGAGAGGTTATCAGATGAGCAACAAGACTGTTTCATAAAGCAGATCATTAGTCTTCATGTGGGCTTTCAACCTCCAGATTGTTAAATCAACTCTCCTCTGTTGAACAAGAATGACTATAAAATTGCGTAAAATTATTTTTTACCTACTGTGAACAAAGAGACCAAAATATATTAACAAACTGTTGAGAATGGAAAGGTATACTACATATTGAGATGCACTGTAAATCAACAAATAGGTATGACCACTGATGTGTTGTACCACAGTAATAACATGCATTTTTCACTGTATGTGAAGCAACCCACTGGTGGGCAAACACTGTGGCATTGCCGATGAGTTTGGGGGTGCTTCCTGACAACACTCACCAACAATTGCTTTGCTGGCATCAGCCATACTGAAGTGATGACCATTTAATTGAATTGCAGTGCGGGAGAGTTGGCCATGAGGCTAATCTCAGGCAACATGTTAATCCTTTTAAAACCTGCTACATCTAAGTAATGTCATAAAGTATTATAATCTCCAACTGAAAACTTTAAACAAAGTCTTCAAGCAGCTATGGAGTTGTCTCATGTGTGTTGCCTTAAGCTCTATAGAAGATGACAAAAATGTCATAAAGTCTTTACAAGAACTCAAACTCTGACAATGAAAATGATGGCACTTGATTTGTGATTGTGGATAAAGACCAAGAAAGATCCATTAAGGACAGTGCTGAGAGTCTGTGCATATGTTTATAATCTTTGAACAGGAGGACCAAGCTGGATTCTGCCAAGAGCTCCCTCCATCAGCATGCCATGGGTGACCAAATTTCATGTCAAGAGTTATCACTAAGGACCACATTTTAGTGTACAAGGTCCTCACAATTTTATTTTCTCTTTCTAAAGACCAAGTTCCAACTAAAAGGGAACTATTTCAATGCTGTGAAAGAGATTCAGTGCGAATTGCAAGATATATTTAATACACTGCAAGAGACTTCTGCAATGAGTTTCAATAGTGGTAAATGGGAACACTATATTGCTGCTCAAGGAGATGGTTTTAAAAGGGGATGAAGTACTACTTGTACACGGGCTTACATATTCTCATAAGTTTCTGATACCAACTCATACTTTGTCAAAATGCAATTTAGCTGAAATATAAAGTATTTCTGAAAGGAAAATTACCAGCTGATATGATCCTTTAACTTTGGAAGAATTGAATGAAATAAATGTAAAACTATTTTGTATATTTATTCCATGGTTATAAAATATATATCTTTACACAATTGACAATTCTATCTTTAATCAAACACAATGACGTTAATCTGAATAAATAATACAATTACCATTTTACATTTAAAATGGAATAACAAGATAAATCCGTACAACAAGCTGCACACATAATCCCATTTAACAATATTGACTCATTCACCCCAATAATTATACTTGATTCCCTACACAGTACACCAGTTCCCTTTTATTGCCTATAGTATTTCCTTCACACTATAAAAAGAAAATTGTGCGTAAAAACATAAAAAAATTGTCAGTGCACATTTCTGAAGATATGTACTTTATCAATAAAAATTCTGTGCACAATAGCAAAATCTGATGAAATATAAATCACACAATGTATTGTAAGAAAAGGAAAATAAATCATAATGGAACATCTATGTAATACATACAAAATACCAAATATACCTGATGCAAACTGTACATAGAAAATAAGTCTGGTGCTTATCACCAAACATTATTTTAAGTATGAGGTTCTTAAGTGTATTGCTGAAAATCTTGTATTTATTTACTGAAAATAAATTAGAGGCTTGACTCAAACTCAATAATTTTAAAAATATCTGCAGCTTACTTTACAGTATTTGACAAATTTTTTATTGCATGTCTTTCAATAACAGTAATATGAAGTTATTACAAGCAAGCCTCCTCTACTCCCATCTTGTTACCATGTCTTTCATTGAATATTTTCACAATGTTTATTAGTCTCAGTTATAGTAAACCACGTTCAAGTTGGACATGAATAAACCAAGATTCTTTAATTTTTTATGTTCTAGAGCACTAGATGGCATTTTCTGATCTTGAGTAATTATGGTGTTCCCTGCTGATGTGGGAAAACAGCATTTGAAAGATCCCCACTAACCCTTTCTCACTGCCAAAATGTTGCATCTCTTGCTATCTTCATGCTAACTGCATGCCTCCCCTCCTCCTACGGCCTCACAGCACAAGGCTTTCTTCTTCCTCTTACCCCTACTCTGTCCAACTTTCTAATGCAAGAGTTAACCAGTACCTACTCTCTATCAGTTATACTTTTCTCTGATAAACTCTAGAACACTCTACCAGCTACTGCATTTCCAGCTTCCTATGACTTGACTTCATTCAAACCTTTATCCCTTTCTTTGTAACTCTTGGACCTGCAAGGTTACCCTTGTCTGGCTTTCCCTTCTTACATAAGAAAATTGCTCTAGATCATAGAAGATAGCACCACATCACTCAGTGAACATTTGTCATCCATGGAGAGAGGAGCTCACCCTATCAATGAGCCAGTAAATTGTGTATATTCCTATTCAAATATATATATATATATATATATATATATATATATATATATATATATATATATATATATATATATATATATATATATATATATATATATACACTGGTACCTTTAAATTTACATGAGATGCAATCTTGCAGAAAACAAAAGCGACATAAATCAAAATACACACACATACACAAACATATACTCTTATACATATTCAAATAGGAATGTATGCAATTTATTGGCTCCTTGAAAGGGTGAGCTCATCTCTTCATGGACGACAAATGTTTACTGAGTGACATGGTTGGAGAGGCATTGGAGTCATGTTTACAATGGTGTGCCATTGTTAACATGACGCTGACACTAGCTCCGACTCACCACACTGTCAGTAAACATTCATCATCCGTGAAGAAAGGAGCTCACCCTTTCAAGGAGCCAATAAACTATGTACATTCCTAACTGAATATACTTAACATATGTATAGTATATTGTACGCATGTGTGTTTGTGTAACTGTTGTTGTTTGGGTGGTGTAAAGGAACTCACGTGAGACATACGTTGGCCACTCAATGAAATATTGTATATTAGTGAAAAGAAACATATGTAAATCAAACTTTTTAAAATTTTGGACCTCACGTAAATTAAAAAAAACGCATAAAACAAACACATGTAAAAAAAAAGAGGTACCAGTATAAATACACACACACACACACACAGGTTGAACCTCCCAAATCTGGCAACTTCCAGACCTGAGGCTTGCTGCACAACAGAAAATTCCGGACTAAAGGTGGCCCTTAAATCAAATTGACATAGATATAAAATGAAATAAATCAAGATTATATATATATATATATATATATATATATATATATATATATATATATATATATATATATATATATATGGGAAGTCATCTGTGTTAGCGTACATTGAGGCAGGATGCTCAATTGTAGAATGTTTACTGGCTGACGTAGCTCTCTTGAACCAGTTGTCCAGCAATGTCTGTTTCATGACTCTGGGCTCTACCTTTCCAAAGGCAGAGCGTCATATTCTTGCCCTATAAATATGTTAAGCCGCTCAAATGCTTCAATTGAGTCCATGGTCATCAGGATGCATTTATCAATTTACATGCATTCTTGATTTTTCACTTCATCATCATCACTTTAATTTTCACAGTCTTTTTGCCTACGCAATCATCATCTCACAAAACACAGGAACCTTATCACTTTGCCTAAGCTAAAACCACTGAATGAGGGCACTGTCTACATCACTGCTTTTCCCTTCCTTAAGTGTTTTACATACCTCCATGCTATTCTTATTGCCAGACTCACTGTAAAACTTAAGAAGTTGACCTTTCTGCTTCTTAATATCATAAACAGTTGATGATCCAATATTGTACTGCTGGCATAGGGTCCACACTGAGACACCTTTATCCAGCTTCCTCAACAGGTCAACCTTCTGTCGCACTGATATTGTCATATGTTTGCACTTTTCTTAGCTTCACCAGCAACACTTTCACTTCCTGGTTGCTTGGGAGCCATATTTAGGGGCAAATATCATTGAAATATAGTATATGTTAACACCTCAGGAATGCTTCACAATTAATGCAATGAATTTTGCTGCTGTACTAACCCAGAAGGACCACACTCCAGAACAAATGAGCATTCCACCACTGTGTCCTAGCGGCCATCCAGCAAATTAGTCGTACCGGAAAATTTAAAATATTAGGGCACGTTTAAATCATGCTGGATTACAGGAGTTGCTGAATGACGGAATTCCAGATTTGGAAGTTTCAACCTGTATATATATTGTTTGATTTATGTCGTTTTTGTTGTCCACAACCTCTTCAAGAATACAACTCTCACGTACATCAAGTGTGTGTGTGTGTGTGTGTGTGTGTGTGTGTGTGTGTGTGTGTGTGTGTGTGTATGTATATATATATATATATATATATATATATTGTTAACCTCTTATAGGTTAAGAGCAAGGCTGTCTTTCATGTCAGTCAGGAAGCTAAAGATGCTGTTGGTGGTAGACAAAATGGTTGTTATACAGGACCATGAGAGATGTATTATGTGTGCGTGTGTGTGCGCGCATGCGTGCAAACGTGCATGCGTGTACGTTATGTGTGTGTGCATGCATGCCATGTATGTGCCAGCTATTTACGAAATGTATTACAAAGACCATTTCAACTGTTAGTGGCAACACATGTACAAAATGTGAGAAAAAATACCATGGACAATGCAGATTGGCATTACCCACAATTGATCTGATTTATGCAGGATTTCTTCCCTCCATTCATTAACCCAATCTTCCACTTTCCTATCCTCTTCAAAAACCTTCCTTCATTTCATATTCATACATTCTGTTAATCTTACATCAATTACTTATATAAGGCCCAACCATCTTGGACACTGCTCCCTACCACAGTATGTACTTTACATACTGTAGCTAGAAATGATTAACCTCATTTTCCCCGTGAACCTGATGCATGTGTTCAGCAAATTTCTCAGCACAGTCTGATGCAAAATCTCTTTTGCATGATTCTATGTGTGCAATTTTGTACAAAACCAAGAATACAAGGCTGTGTACAAGGGTTGTATAAAGAAAAGCAACTGTTCGTGCTGTTTTGTTTCCTAGAATAAATCGTCCCATTGACAAAGTGACTTTCTCAAAGGGGCTGAGAGCAGCATAACGTCGCAATTTTTCCTTTCTTGAAAAAGATGAGAAAGGATCTAGGGCTTCTTCATACTGGCTGCTATATCGAGATTCTGCTGCAGTGTCCTCCTTGCTCTGTCTTCCTTGATAAGATTGTAAGAATTTGATCTTCTCATATAGTTTCAGATTATCAGCTCTAAGAGAATCCAATTCATTCTGTAACAAAATCACTTGCTGGCTTTTCCCAGTAAGTTCTCCTTCCAGCTCCTCGTTACGCTGCCGAAAACGTTCTCGCTGAGCAGAAACAATTGGTAGGAGAGACTCAGCTGCAGAAGGGAAGTCTGGAGATGATCCACCTGGTGTAGGAGTGGGAGGCTGAGTGTTGGATGAGGATGTGGACACAAGTGGAGGTGTGCAGCTACTGGAAGCTCTGACAGCCTCAGCAATAATCTCTGGCATGGATGAACCCTCTCCTTCACCACGATACATGGTAGAAAGAGACTGAACAGAAGACAAGTCTGATTCCAAATTGATTATCAAGCCTTTTTGCTCTGTAACAAGGGAGCGAAGGTCTGTCAATTCCTGTTCAGTTTCAGTCACTCTCTTTGTCATAGTAGCATTGGATTGCCTTAAAGCCATGTTCTCATTTTGCAGAGCTTTGGTCTTCTCTAAAAGAAGTACTTCCAGGGATTTAGGAGATGATACATCTTGATTATTTTCTTCATTTGCATTAATGGAAGATCCACCAAACTCTACAGATTTCATAATGTTAAGTTCTCTCTTTATCTCTTCATAATCCTTCTGCCTTAAAATTGTTGCTTCAAGCCTTTCAATTTTTTGCACATCTTCATCTCTCTTTCTTTGAAGTTCTGCAACCTCCTGAGAAGATTTGTAGGTTAAGTCACTTAAACATTGTTGAACTTCTTTAAGATCTTCCACCAGTTGAGCTATTTCCTTATCTTTGGATGCTAACTCAATTTCCAGTGATGACCTAGCAAGTGAATCTGCTGATGGCTCAGTATTTCCTGGAGAATCAGCAACATTTAATGCCTCGGAGGTCTGAGAGGCCATCACAGCCTGTAGTTGTTCCTGAAGACGAGCCACTTCCTTCTGGGCGATCACAGCATTCTGGTTGGCTCGCTCCAAGTCATTCATTAAAATGTCTATTTCTTCTGCTTTTGCAAAAGTGGATTCATCAGATTTGCTTTTCAGTTCAAAAAGTTCAGACTGTGTAACATCAAGGGTTGACTGCAGTGTTTTGACTCTTGCTTCAGCTTCCTGTAGTCTCCTTACAACTGACTCCTGAGTATCACGGAGCAATCTTTCCTTCTCTGCATACTGTTGGCTTAACTCTTTTTCATATTCTTTGACTTTAGTCATGACAGTTTCATCCATCACATCTTCATAATTCTTTAACTTTTCTTTTAAGTTTTTTATGGTTACATCCTGATTCCTGACTTCCTTGAACTCTTCATTGTAGTCACGTAAGGTTTCTTTCAGATTCTTGTTCTCTATTTCCATATCAGCTAGACGCCCAACCTTCTTCTCCAGACCAGCACAGTATTCTAATGTGGGGAGAGGATCAGTAATATCAATAACTTTCTTGTAGACATTCAAGAAAGAAGCCTCAGCAAATTTACTCCTGCTATTCAAATTGTCAATTTCTGTTTGAAAGCTCTTCAGTAATGGTGCAACCTGCTTTCGGACATCCTCAGGTGTATTCTTTTTGAATTCTCTGGATAGTTCCACCAACTTTTTGCGAGATTCCTCTGATTCATCTTGGCGGGCAGCAAGTTCAGAGGCATTTTCATCAAGTGACCTCTGTACTTCAAGCAACCCAAAGGCTTTCCATGCAGTTATAACAGCCTGCACCTTGACAGCCATTATGAGCTACTGGTATCCAGATAACATGAAGGTCACTTGTTACCTGCAAGGAAAGATAAAATCTGTTAGCCACTGTTTTCTAAGCTCTCTGAAAGTAGTGCCTATTAAAATGAATGAAAAAAAGTCAAGCTAAAGAAGCAAAAAAGTGATGATAGCTTATTTTCTCACTACAATTCAGAGAACTTTGAAACATAGCTAACAAATTATTCTTTCATAAAAGACTATCTGAATAGAAAAGATCACTTTTTTGCATTCAGTGACAGTAAAGGTAATGAAAAACAGCCTACGCATATATATATATATATATATATATATATATATATATATATATATATATATATATATATATATATATATATATATATATATATAAACAAATTTGTTTACTCTAATTCACAGCAAAATTGTATAATTTATGTGATCTTATTTATTCATACATTCACTTATGTAATAAAAAAAAAATGAAGTAATGTTTCTTAGGTATGTTTGTCAGCTAGTTCACTTAACATTGAAGTAGACAAAGTGACATGAACATACATACTGTATATAGAAAGGCTCAATCATTATCCATCCACTGATGGTTCCAGACAAGGAATTATATCATTTTGATTGTTAGATTCTTCCATTAATAACATAAAGAGATCATTCACATTCATTTGTATACATCCCAAAGTTCAATGTGTTGTTGCTGTCCATTATTGTGTGTAGACAGGGCATATGAATTTCCAGTGTTATACTGATGTTTGATAAGTATCATTATAATCAGTATACTACAGTATATTGTGATTTTAAAAATTTTAATTTAATTTTTTTAACATTTGAGTGTTAATGAACAAGCATGTGATAAACTTTTGAAATATGTTCCTCTTATCCTACTACTGGTCAGTAATGCAACTGGTGAGCTTCCCTCCCTTCAAGTGCTAACCCATTTTAGTCTTGGTCATCAGTCTCCTTACTAATTCCCATGCTTACAGGTCAAAAAGACTTAGAACACACTATGCATGATGTGTCAGCCACATGTTGCAGTGGTATGTTGAAAAAAATTACTAGGGGCCAAACTGTAGTACAGCACAGATCACTTGCTCCAGCACACGCAGCTGGTCAGTACTACGTGTTTAATTTTCTTGTGCTTACAAGAAAGCTAAACATGTAGTCTGTGTTTGCCAATGATGTACTCTGCCAAGAGACTGTACTGCAAAATAGACTTTCGAGGAAGAAATATTGAACTTTGTTGTGTAAACAATGGTTTTCTCACTTCAATAAAATAATTCTCGAATTACAAACTGAAAATCCATTCATTCTTAGTAGGATTCCTATGATGCAGCCCAAATGTCCAGTACCTTTTAAGCCTTCTGGCACTGAATCAAAGAGCAGAAGATGCTTACAATAGCAGTGAAGGTGAAACTTTTATATGGTGAGGGAATGTTTAAAGTGTTTATAAGATTGTTTTAGAGTACAGAAAAAAGGTTTATAAGAGTGTGTGGAGACTTGTGAAAGCCTTAATAAAAGAACATTGCAATACCCTGATGAATCACTTTAACCAATACTGTTTCTACTTCACAGATTTTCACTTACCACAGTGGTGGTTCTGGGACGTAATACCCATGATAGACCAGGGATTATTGTATAGAACTATAGATCTTCAGTGGCTGCTCATGGCTAAGATTAGAGGAGGGGCCACTTCAGAAATTTTTAGCCATGGTTTTAATGTTGTGTAAAGGAAAACAAACAAATAACATGAAAATTAGCTCCTCTGAGTCTTGTCCACTTGGGTATTAATTGTTCTACCTCCCTTTCTTTAATTTATTCAATCAAAAAACCATATTTAAAGGCAAACTTCTTTTTGTTTTGTTCATAAAAAGATTTGTGTGCATGTGAAGGATGAGGAGCCAAAGATTTTCTTTTTCTTTTATTGTTAAGGCCTTTTAAATTTCGATCTTTATTACATACATACATGGTTATATTTAGTAGATATTTAATAAAATAACTATATTATTCAATGTAAAATATGTAAACAAGAAGGAAATTCAACAAAATTTCTCAGACAGTCGACTTTTTACCAGATATGACCCT
Source organism: Callinectes sapidus (assembly GCA_020233015.1). Taxonomy (NCBI): domain Eukaryota; kingdom Metazoa; phylum Arthropoda; class Malacostraca; order Decapoda; family Portunidae; genus Callinectes; species Callinectes sapidus. Next base: position 11,434,528 of record CM035199.1, on the reverse strand, counting down.
AAATTCTAAATTTTATATCACACTAATGAATCTGGCACATGGTATTCAGGCATAATACATGTAGAGCCAGAAAGAAACACTGCTTTCCACCAGCATGCCAGGATTGGCAACTCACCACTGCTGGACTCACAGTACTTCCTCTACTCTATTTTCCACTTCCTATGTTGTGCACATGCATAACAGCCAAACTCCACATTGCTGAAACTGTGAATCTCACAGTTCTTTACAAGGATTTTTATTTTTTTTCACTATGGTATGACTATGGCTATAACCACCTCCAGCTTTTTTCAGGGATTGAAAACATCTGTGGCTTTCAACTGTGCAACTTTGAAATTCATGATACGGAAAAGTCATAACTCAGTGCCACAACACCCAGCTGTAGAGGGAAGTCAGACATTCTTATACAAGCTAACTGTCATTTGTTAATATGGGTACTTGGTGAATGGAGGGGGAAGTGAAGAGTGCCAGTTTTTGACAGGATAAGTCACTATGTGAGATATTTAGCAATAGCAATGTTCAAGATGTGATATACAGTGCTTACCCCTAATATGCACCTTCATGGGTGACAAGAACCCACACTTATTGCAAAACCCTATATTGAGAAGTAACTGAAGAATCAATGGGAAAAAATGGCACATATATGATCAGATAGCCCCTGAGATTACGTTACCATAATAGAACTTATTTGTACCTTACTTATGGTAGTGTGTTGCCCTGTACTAAACATTGTAGACATTAATCACAAAAGATATGAAGTTTTAAGAAGGTAATAGGAGGAGAGATAGCAAAGGCTGCAGATAAGTGTAGCTGGAGGAGATAGAAGTTTTATTTTGTGTCTTTTCATTTACTTTAGTTTGTTTAATTGCTGAATTTACTTGTTACACTCTTTATGTTACACTTTATTGCCGCTTTTTTGTTAGATCACTTCCACTTCACTTAATTTTCTTTATGGATTTTTGCCTTTTTTTGCCATTGAGTCAGTCTCCTAGGCCTAATTCACAGCCTACTGAAGCACTACCTTTTCCTTGTTCCTTCAACTTCATAACCTTCTTTATTTCTAAGTTGTTCTTTCAATTCTTGTAATTTCTGGGAGGAGACTTCATGATTTCTAGCAAATGAAAATCATAATGCAGCAACGAGGCTGAGGGAACAGAGTGGCAACACCAGGTGTGTGGAGTGAGGGAAAGGCACACATGTTCACTGGCTCAAGTCTGGTGATGAGCTAACTTAGGAGTTCAATGGCACCAACGTGGTAAGTCAGACATCCATTCATATTGGATGCAGTTAGGCATGTGTATATTGACGGTAAAACTATTTTTGCTTTATATAATACATTGAGCATAAAACAACTTTTTCTTTATAATACAATATCATACAATGAGATTCACATATACATAATTCCATTTTGCATATCAAAAACAATTCAAAGTTAATAGTTTGGGAATGAGGCCCCCATATTTTGAGAAATGTATATTGTAAACACGCATAATGGAAGAGGTTCCACGTTTATCAACGAAGCTGCAAAGCTGTTTGCATCTCCACTCCATCGCCCTGAGAATCTTTCTACATCACCAGTACAACATAATGGTGTATTTTTTTAGTAATTTCATTAGGTAAGGTTAGATCTATGTTTGATTAGTTTAATATCATAGCAAATGCAGCCTGCCCAGCTAGAATAGGTTAAAAAATCATGTTAAGTTAAATTTCCATAGACTTTTTAACAATCTTGGCGTTGTCGATACCTGTGCAGAGGGACAAAGATTCAGATCTTCAAGTCGCTGGTGATCCCTGTCTTACTCTATGGTTGTGAGACATGGACACTGAACATTGACCTGAAGAGGCGAATTGATGTCTTTGGTAGTAGATGCCTTCGCAGGATCATGGGATACCACTGGTATGACTTTGTGTCAAATCAGCAATTGTTCCGTGAGACTGATTCGAGGCCTATTACTAGCATAGTCCGTCAGCGCCAACTGTGGCTATATGGGCATGTGGTATGATACCCGGAAGCCGGCCCTGCTTGTCGGGTTATTTCCATAAGGGACAACCCGACTTGGAGGAGGCCTAGGGGATGCCCACAGAACTCTTGGCTGCGGCAACTTGATGCCTCCTGCTGGGAGTTACTCGGTATAGGAAGGGAGTCAGCATGGAGAATCGCGAGGCGTGACCGTAGGTGTGACGCACCGTAGGGTAGGCAAGGCAACGCGCCCCCCGGTGTATGCCCCCCATGATTGATTGATTAACAACCAAATTTCCCTGCTTTCTCATTCCCCACCCCCCAAAAAAACCCAATTCTCCACAGGTTCTCAAGCTTGCTTGAGGGTTGGGGTAGACACAGACGTATTATATAGTAATTACTAATTAAACTAACACAGTCATATATAGAACTGAGCAGGCTACTATAGGACTAACATACAAGAATAAAACTGCAGCATAAAAGTATCGAGGGTCAATTTTCAGTTTCACCCAACCAACGATTTTCTGATGTGGCTTATGTGTTTCTGGTGAGAAATGTAGTGAATTAATTGATGTTCTACATCATATCCGTCGCAAATGGCTACTTTTTATGTTATGACCCTTTTTCATCTCGTCCCCCAACGATCTTGGGGGACCCGTGGGAAATCGGGGTTTTTGGGTGGGGGAGCATTAAATCGAGTAGCACGCGATGCAGAAGACGTCAGAAATCAACAAAATCACATAAAAAATCTCTGAAAATACATACATTTCACCTTTGACGGCGGCAGCGGCGGCGGCGGCTGCAGCGAGCGATGCTGTGTTATTGGTGAGCAGCGTTGCCAACGATTCGCTACATTTCTGGGAGTGAGTGGTTCGCTCGCTCCGCTCGCTCACGGCTGTTCTATTGTCCTCCTGGGAACCGTGGAGCCCGACGGACGAATACTAACCTATTGTCATAGAATAGCTCTAAATGTATGATCAATTTCACTGAGCCGTCATTTTCAATGCAAGAAAAACCTAATCTAACCTAACCTAACCTAATCTTTGCGACGTTAATGATGTAGAACGTCAATTAATTAAAGACATATCAAGGAAATACTAAGGAAAACTCTGGGATTCTCGCTAAATATAGTGGATAGCCAGAAATGTAGCGAATCGTTGGCAACGCTGCTCACCAATAACACAGCATCGCTCGCTGCAGCCACCGCCGCCGCTGCCGCCGTCAAAGGTGAAATGTATGTATTTTCAGAGATTTTTTATGTGATTTTGTTGATTTCTGACGTCTTCTGCATCGCGTGCTACTCGATTTAATGCTCCCCCACCCAAAAACCCCGATTTCCCACGGGTCCCCCAAGATCGTTGGGGGACGAGATGAAAAAGGGTCATAACATAAAAAGTAGCCATTTGCGATGGATATGATGTAGAACATCAATTAATTCACTACATTTCTCACCAGAAACACATAAGCCTCATCAGAAAATCGTTGGTTGGGTGAAACTGAAAATTATCCGTATCGAGAAAAGAAATCTTTAAAGAAAGATTTCATAATCATAAAGTAGCGAGAGTACACTGCCACAACACGCAATATTGCCATGAGTTACTGCCAAGGACTGATAGTAGGCATTAACTTCGGTTAGGTTAGTTAACTACATTATCTAACATGTGACATCAACACCACCACTTGCCGCTTCCGTTCCTCTGCACCGAGACCACCACCACCACCTCTTGATCCTTAACAGCCCCCGCCCCGCGCCTCCCCTCCCCTCCCCTCCCCCAACATCACTACTATAGGCATGACCCTCCATTACGCTCCTTTTGACCTGCAACGCTTCATGTGCTTCAATGCTGTCTATGCTTTGACCTCACGTTCCCCCTCACCCCTTCGTGACCTGACCCTTCACTCCCACAACACCAGCCACCACCACAACACACCACACAACAACTCCACCACCCCATTTTTGGATTGTTATCTGCCAGAGTGTCAGCAGTTCACACTGTGCCCCTCAAACAGCCTTAATGACAACAAGACAAGACAATAAACACCAAACACTGACCTCCGCAAGGCTAGACGTGGCACCCCTCCCTCTGGCTGGCTGACGTTCCCTCGTCCGTAACCTGTGTGTACTGTGTGTGTGTGTGTGTTTGTGTTTGTGTTTCATGTCAATACTCTCTCATATACCGTGGTAATATATCAGATATTATTCTTATGCTTGAATGTTTTGCTTTGTTAGATTTAGGTAAGAATATTCTGGTTTATGATTACATTCAAAGGAACATGTCTAAAAATATTACTTCTGGGAGGCCTTTCGGATAAGTGCAATAATGATGATAACAATGACTACATTAATAACAGATCCAAAACTGAGGCAAAATAAATATTTCCATTTTGAAAGGGAACATGAAAAGTGTAATCAGAAAGCAGCACGAAATAACATCTCAAAGAAATAATTTTTAAATAGTATTTCTTAATAAAAAAAAGTTTATGCAATATATGACCACAGTAACAATAAATAATAGAAAAAATATTTTATGTAACTATATTGACGCAAAATTTTAATTTATTGTGAGAAAATAAATGTTAGTCAATTAGTGTTCAGTTAAGAAGTACGTGTTTGCATTTCCCGGATGTGTTGTGAGTAGAGTGGTGAAGATGTCTCGCCTGCTGTCACCCACGCAGCAAAAGATAGCAGAGAAATTAACCATACTCAATGACAGGTGCACTGGAATACTAACAAGGATATACAACATCAAGAAGGTGAGTGGTGGCAGCAAGAAGGAGGCGGTGGGGGCCTGCTGGGGACGGAGTGGGCGGGGCGGGCGGGGCACGGTGAAGGGCTGCACAGGAAGTGTAGCCTTTAATAAGTGTAGCACAGACACCAGCAGCAGGGCCGTACTATGGACACACAACACAGGTACACTCAAACTAACCACGTGGGTGGGAGTGTATTAGGTGTGGCCAGGTGCCGGTGTGGGTGTGTTGTCCTCACTCAATGGCCTGCAGGAGGACTCGCGCTCTACGGATATTATGACCGTATATTTTGGGTGTATTGTCAATATATTGTACAGTACTTTAATACTTTGAAACCTTAAAAAGAGAAGTACAAGTATAATTACGTACTAGATCTACAGTGTATTGAGACCCACCTTTACTTAACCCCTTCAGTACTGGGACACATTTTTACCACGAGTTTTGGTATGATTAGACGGTTTTATCGAAATTAGGAAGGGTGCATGAAGGTCAGAAGATTAATGGGCATAGTGTGTACCATATTATTGCCCACACAAGTTTCTGAAACTGTATAATATCAACAAACACTAAGTAGATTGAATATGGAAATGTGTCCTAGTACTGAAGGGGTTAGTGTACCTATATTTGTTAAGGCAGATACTTATCTATGTATGTGAGAGGCTTAGGGTGATATTGAATAAAATAGCATTTTGGTTTTCTCATGAGATTAATATTTATGTATGATAATTGGATCAATATGCAGTTTCACCCAACCAATAGTTTTCTGATGTTGGTTGTGTTTCTGTGGTGAGACATGTAGTGAATTGGATCAATGTTTACTATTGGTTCGTGTCAGTAGCGCATTACACAACTCTATCTTGTGGTAGTATACTCAATACACTTCACGTCTGGAAAGTTTTTTTCTTAAAGTTTGTCCTCTCCTACATTATCATGTTTTTTTCTGTTTGGATACACTATCTATAATAATATGATGTCAAAATAATTTAGATAAAAGAAAATTGCGAAGAACCTATTTTATTTTATATATGAGGCGCACCGCGGCAGAAGGTCGTAAGTGCCAGAAACATAAAACACGAGAAAACGCGTTCAAAGTTTTGTAATATTTGAACGCGTTTTCCCGGCTCTATAATTTTGCTATGGGTATGATAAGCATACCAAAAGAAAGGCCTCGAACAGTCCTATCACGTGATGTAAACCAAAGTTGGAAAAGTTTATATATCTGGATCAAAACCATAAATAATTGGGATTATGTACTCCCCAAAAAAATGTGTAGAGAACCCGCCGCTGACTGAGGGAGAGCGGGACAGCTTTTGTAAGAGAGAGCAGAATACCGCGCTCTGATTCGCTAGAAGCTGTGACGTCAGAGTGTCATGCAGCCTCCCATTGGAGGAAGTGTGAAGGGAGCGGCAGGAGTGAGATATGTCCTTCTGCCTGGGCGCTTCTCTGGCATTTTCTGCCTCGCGTCACTAAATCTTATCATATACTTGTAAAGAATAGAAAATTGAGCCTTATAGAAGTAAGGAAGAGGGACGTAAGTCCATGCAAGAGGTAGAGGAAGACTTCTTTTAGCCTGTGAGAGGGAGAACTCAATTTTGGCCATTTTGTCGCATACGCCCTTCTGCCGCGGCGCGCCTCATATTAAAAATTGACAAATTATGAGCCTTAAAACAGTCAAAGGAGTGGTCAGAATTTTGTGTAACTTGACAAACTACACCAGTCCCTTGATTTACAAACACTATTTGCAAATATGCAAAGATACAAATCAAATGATAAGGTCCTAATTACCGATTTATGAAGTAAAAGTTCAAAAGTACTTGCAAAATGCTCTTTTCTGGGTTTGTCAAAACACTTGTAATTGAATTTGTACCACTTAGCGATTGTCATGGTGATTCTAATTTTTCAAGCTCATCAGTGATTGCAACAGAAAAAATGCTAGGCAAGCATCATACATGTTCAATAAAGTGTTCTAACAAGCTTTAAAAAGCTAGAAAAGCTATTATCGTAGAGACAAAGCTTGCCACATTGACAATAGAACAGCAATGAGCGGTATTGGGGGAGAGAGCAGAGGATGATACATCACAACACAGCTGCATTTCACCCGGGGCTGACGCTTTCTGTGACTTTGAAAATGGTATCCAGAAAATTGCTGACAGTGACCTTTATTGTGAAAGAAGTCTAAAATTTGAACATTCAAATTGCAATTGCTGCCAATAAACAGTTGTATCAAGAAAAAGTGTCACAAGCTTAACAATCAAGAATGACAGTTTTTCAAGCCAATGATCACTTGTAACACTGACACATTGTCTGCTGCCACGGCTATAATGATAACAGTGATAACCGAATCAGTCGGGAAAATACATTTTACATTAACACAGGGACAAAATTATTGGTTGTAGGGAAGTATCTCACCTTACATAATGTAAGTGTCCTTGAGAAAATAGCTCTATTTATAAGTTTTTGATTTACGAATGGTTTTCTAGGAACATAACTCATTTATAAATCAAGGGATTGGTATATGTAGAAATTGGCCTCTGGCTCTGTCTTACACATTTAGTAAAACGCCCACAAGGGTAAGTAGCCAAACCCAACATTATAGCCTCATAGCTGGTGAGGCTGTGTTGCCCATTAACACCCACCCATTCTGCCACAAAGGGCTACTAGTCAAATCCAACTTAATAACTTCCTAAAAGCCTTGTTATGCACTTATGTTTTTTCACTCTTAATATTCATTTGCGACTAAAAGCAATATATAGACTATTCGAAGGACTGGAAAAGCTAGACAGCAATGAAATTGTGATCTGGGATACAAGAGATCCTAAAGGATACAATATGAATCTGAAAAAAGAAATCTGTAGACAAGACATCAAAAGTGGTTGATATGTACTTGGAACTGCCTAAACAAGGATATAGTGCAAGTAAGAATCTTTCATAATTTCAAGGCCATGTTAGACTGCAATAGATGCAGAGCTGGGACAGTATGAGTATAATTCCTTTATTGCATCACACAACTACTTGTATATAATGACACATGAGCAGGGGGGCAGAGAGAGAGAGAGAGAGAAAGGGGAGAGTTGATAAAGATTGAAATGGTGAAAATGAAAATGTATTTAGTTGAGAACACATTTGTAAGAAAATCAATATCTTACTCTTTAGATTAATTATACAATGTGTTATTCTCTTTCAGGCATGTGGTGATGCCAAATCCAAACCAGCATTTTTGTCTGACAAAAGTTTGGAATCATGCATCAAACATATCATCAGGAAGTTTCCCAACATAGACAGCAAATCAGTACGTTTGTTTTATTGTGGTATTTAATGATGTAGTTTTAACCAATGAAAGACAAACAAAATCATCAAAGGCAGAAAGTGCACCTAATTTTTTTGCCTCCTTACTAATGTGTAATATTTTTAGCCTGTACATATTTGGTATATTACACAGTTGATGTTCAGCATATTACTGCTCTTCACCTTCTCATGTTTGTGTTGCAGCTCCAAGCACTGACCATCGTAAGAACAGATATCATGAAGTCACTGTCCCTTTATTACTACACCTTTGTAGACCTCCTGGATCTGAAGGACCACATTTCAGAGCTCCTCACAGTAATGGATGCACTGGGAATGTCAGAATCACTGGATATTGTAAGTTTGCATCATGTGTTTTTCTCAGTCTTAAGACAATGCATAAGAAAAAGAAAATGAATAGCATATTATATAATAATGGGTTTATTCTGGAAGAAAAACCAATTGGTTACCATGTAGTCAAATGATGATGATGAAAAATTTGATGGCAACATTCATGTGCTCCTAGTGTCTTCAACAATCAAACTTATTGAAGAGCCATGCTAGTAATAAATGTTACATGTTTTAATGTTTTCCTTTTCAGAATGTAAGCTTTGAGTTAACCAAAGGCTACCTTGACCTGGTAACCAACTATGTGACATTAATGATCCTGCTGTCTCGTGTGGAAGATCGCAAGGCTGTGCTGGGTCTGTTTAATGCTGCCCATGAAATGGTCAACAACCAAGGGTAATCAACACTTACCGTACATGTCACTCATCACACAACTCTGGTCATGTTGTTAATTTTTATACCCAACAGTATACATTTTCAGTGTCATCAATACCATATTTATTGTTAGGCTGTTTAGTATTGCTATTATTATTTTAGATAGAGGTGGATTATTATTATTATTATTATTATTATTATTATTATTATTATTATTATTATTATTATTATTACTATTATTATTATTATTGTTGTTGTTGTTGTTGTTGCTGTTGTTATTATTAGTTAACATTGTGGTTTGATTCCATTTCACATCTATACAATAAGTAAACAGAAAACGGCTTTCATAAACTGGGTTCAAGTTTGATGGATTTCAATTTATGAAAGAAATGGTTTAAAAAGTTTCCATAGAAATACTGTGGGTTAGTAAAGAGATGAAGCACCAATGTACTACTCACAAATATCATATAAAGCTTTGAAGGTTTAGTTTGATTTTTAATTAAGAATAACTGATAGTATGAGTATTAGGACCCTTTGGAACTGTGATGTGTGTTGTATACCAGCTTGTCTTGTGTAGCTTTCCAAAGTTCCTGGAGTGTTATGTATTTTGTTATTGTAACTCATCCTTGTGGTGGTTTGATGTTTCAGGGATCCAAGTTTTCCTCGTCTTGGCCAGATGATCATGGACTATGAAACACCTTTAAAGAAGCTGAACGAGGAGTTTAATCCACACGCTAAGCTGTTGTCTGTGGCTCTCAGCTCACTGTGGATCCTGTATGGTCGCAGGAATTTGCGAGCTGATCAGTGGAGGTGAGTTGTTACAATGTTGTCAGTAATTACGAATCTGTTGTATTTTTGTGTTTTCATCCAGTGATTTTAAGAGTTGATAACAATTAATGTTATAATAATGGATCATTCATATTATGACCTACAAAATTTTAATGTGCTTTTTTATTCATCTCATCATACTAACACTTTTAAATGTATTACATATTTTTTTCTTTAAGTTTGTGATATGTAAAACATAAAACTGAAAGGTAAGAGAGGGTATCCAATGTTTGTTTTATCAGTAACATTTATGATAATTAAAAAGCTAAACACTAATGAGAGCAATTTCCTCTGTTAGAGCGGCACAAATGTTGAGCTTAGTGAGCACGTCAAGTCAGCTGCTGAACCCAGCACAGACTGATGTGATGCCATGTGAGTACCTGTCACTGGATACCATGGAGCGCTGGATCATCCTCGGCTACATGCTCATACCTCAGACCCTTCAGAGATCCCAAGCCCTGGAGTGCTGGACACAGGCACTGCAGACTGGCTGGGTTATCACTCTATTCAGGTGAGGCCATTAAAATAAACAAAATACTGACGCTGCATATTATTGTCTTTTGCTTATTTTTATTTTTGGGGTATTTTTGTTATTACTATTATTATTATCATTATTATTATTATTTTTATTATTATTATTATTATTATTATTATTATTATTATTATTATTATTATTATTATTCATTTTTATTATTGTTATATTAAGACTGCTTTTTTATGCTTTTGAATATTTGTCCTGTAAAAGAAAGTAATGATTCACTGGTGCCTGACTTGCTAAGGACCTGGACAGGACAAGCTGAGTAGATGCTTGTCCTGTACAAGTACATCACATTTTCTTATACAGGATATTTCATTATGATTTAAATTATGATTTTTTTTATTCTGATTTAAATTTATTCGAATCACATGATTTGATTTAAATCCAAACATCCCTGTCTCCCAGATAGCAGAACTGTTCCACTTCCTCCTTCAGTCCCCCATCCAAAACCAGATTGTCTCTCATTTTCTGGATTTTGCTGTCCCCTCCTTCTACAAGTTGTGTGTACGAAGCTCCATACCCTTCTCACATTTCTTAATCCCAAGCATCTGCGATGGCACCAGTGTTAACACACCACACTTTGTATAGAGCTCATTCCAACCCCCCACCATAGCAACTGCATGGCCATCTTCCAGACTCTACCCTACCTATTCTTTGCTGCTTTTTCAAGTCACCATGAGCTTTGTTCCATGTGTATTTTCTTTACTCTTTGTTCCATCCCTTCTTTCCATCTGTTAAACTTTAATTATGTATGAAGTTCAGCAAATAATTAAGTAATTTTCTTTTCAGAGATGAAGTGTTACATCCACATTCTTATGTCCAGTCATTCCTTGAAACTAAGAAGGAACTAAGTAAAAGGATATCAGATGTAAAAGAAAGCTACTCCCAAGCTGTTACACATGCGTAAGTTTCAACATATTGTATTTTATATCAATTTATCTGAATTTTCATGTAGAAAGAATTAGGTTTTTAAGATGAAAAACCTGTACAAGTCACTGTTATACAATATTTCAACTTACTTTTCCAATCATTCCTATGTTATTGTTATTATCATCTTTTTTTGACATGATGATGTACTTGTATTTGCAGCCTAACCCAACACCATGCCATTATTTATCTTGTATTTTACCAAGGAAAATGGAATTTTCCTCTTCATTGTGTAAAAATAGGTTCCAATGGCAAATTGTAAAGATGAAAGGATGAAAGGATGTTGGTTCACTGTATGTGTGTGTGCAGAGCAGATGAGTGCATACTCAGGTTACCATGAAAGTGAAACAACTAGTTACGTAACAAGACAAGTATAGTAAAAAACAAATATCATAAAAGTAAAATATAATATAATGGTGAATCATATAGTACACTCAACTCCCAGCTATTGCGAGAAATTGGTCCCTTAACATCGCCACAATAGCTAAAAACTCAATAGCTATTGTTAAAACTAATGGGAAAAAATATAATTGGTCCTGGCCCACCAGAGTGTCGACATTATTTAACATATTGGCTCCTTGTTTTTCCCTCATTTCATCATAATTCATAGATATCATTCACATTTTCATAGTCAAACACAGACATGAAATGCATAAAAAAAACAGGCATAACAAAAGATTTATTTATTTTGGTGTGAAACTCTCAAGTCCCGATGAAGACTAATCAGGCCTCCCCCGAGTCCCCGTCTCCCTCTCATGCGCTAAATACAGGAACAGATCGCGTTGTATTCCCCCCCTCCCCCTCGCTCCGTCCCTATCCACTCCGATTTGATACACAAACAGACCAAGTAGGCTGCCCCCCCCCACTCCCTCCTCCTCCAGCCACTCACCATCCTCTCCCTCCCCCTTCTCTCTCCCTCCTCTCTCTCCCCCCCTCTCTCTCCCTCTGTCTCTCTCTCTCTCTCTCTCTCTCTCTCTCTCTCTCTCTCTCTCTCTCTCTCTCTCTCTCTCTCTCTCTCTCTCTCGAAGTAGAATATATGCTTGCATCATTTCCAAAAGGAATTATTTCAAGAAAAGTAAATTATTGTACAAAACTGCAAATTATTGTATTATCGTACACACTATATTTTATCTTACAGTGTGCTAAATTATTGTATTTGTACAATAATTATTGTACATCTGAGAACCGTGGGTGGCAGAGGAGGGGATAGCAAGAGTGTGCTAGCCAATCACAGGCAAATACGTCACTCAAACTCAGCCAGTCAGCAAGTGAGTCTGGCCAAGTAGTATGACGTAGCCATCTGGATAGACTTGTTCATGAGTCGCAATAGCTCCAATTGAGATGTGCGTTAGCCATTTTAATGTGTCTTTTTGTGTTCCCACAATAGCTTTGAAACGCAATAGCGAAACCTGTGATAGCTGAGGAATGAGTGTACTTAGATACATTGCAGACTAAATGTTTCTCACCTATACAGTATTGTGGATATAACTGGTTTGTATAATTCAGGGGTGAATTGCAGTAAGTTTTTATTATTGTGTTAAGGAAATGAATTTTCTTGTCAGTCTTCATAAACTGTATTGACATTTTTGTGGCACAGGCCGCTGATGCACCGTGAACGTCGCAAGTATCTCCGCACCGCCATGAAGGAACTGGCCCTCATTCTTACCGACCAGCCAGGGTTGCTGGGACCCAAGGCTCTTTTTGTCTTTATGGGTCTCAGTTTTTCCCGAGATGAAGTTAGTATTTATTTTGTATTTGTTAGTTTCTGTCCTATGGTTTGGTAGCATATATTAGAGTTTATACCAAGGAATCAAGTGAATAACCACACCAGTGGTTGAATGAAATGTGTGCAATCTGTCTTACAAAAGATTAAGTACTTTTAACATATTTTGACAAGTGATAAGTAAAGTCAGACTGCATGGACAGAAGTATATTCAAAAGGAGTAATGAAAAATGAAAAGGCAACAATTGCAGATAGCTTTGTGTTAAATTGATTGAAGTATAGAACAGAAACTGTAGCTAAATGGTTGCATTATGAACATGCAAAAATATATAACAGAGTAAATGGAAAAGCTTTGGAATACAAAGCATAAGACAAGAATATGTTGATTTTCTCATATGTTAGTGTGCCTAATGATATGAGAATCAAGAACAGCACTTTTGTGTACATTTTTTATATAAAGTATCGCATGGATTTTGCAGGTTTTGTGGCTTCTCCGTCACCACGAAAACCCACCATTGCACAAAGTGAAGGGAAAAAATGCAGATGACCTTGTTGATCGTCAACTTCCTGAGCTCCTCTTCCACATGGAGGAACTCAGGGCTCTGATCAAGAAGTACTCTCAGGTAGGCTCAACTTTAGTAAAGAATATATGGTTAAAAAACTGCTTGGTGTTATTTGGTCAGTATCTGATGAATATTGCTTTAAATAAATGTTTTTTTCAAGTGATGAATTGGTGTTTAGTGTTTATTCATTAAATGCCATAAATTTCTACAGGTATTGCAGCGATACTACACACAGTACTTGTGTGGTTATGATGCCATTGCCCTCAACCAGTTGATACAGGAACAACAGGGGCTACCAGAGGAAGAATCAGTCATTTTGTCTTCAATGTGCAATGAAATTGGAAATCTTTCTGTTAAACAAGGTGAAGTTTGTAACCTCATAGAGAGCATGATTATGAATGTTTGTATTTAAGATTATAAACATTTTCTTGTTTTTATGCATTTTTAGGATTATAACAGTCAGTGAGTATTCTATTACAAATGAGGAATTTGCTATGGTAAAAAAAAACTGCCAGATTCACCAACCAACTGAATCTTACACATAATGTGGTCAGGTCAAAAAATCTTTGTCATTTGTGTTATCAAATTATCTGATGAAATATTAAGAAAAATTTATAAACTCTTATTAAACAGAGGACAAGGAGTATGGCAAAACAAGCAAAATAATAAGCATATTGTCTTTGGTCTTGGATGTATCATCAGATTTGGAAGAACACTATTTTTTCCTTTCTAAATATAGTTTATCTATTTGAATGATAAGGTTAACACACCCTTATATAAATCCCAACACACATGAAATAGACATCCACATATTGGTGGCAGATCATAGCAGGTCACTGGTGAGGATTGTCTGTTGATGTGTCTCTCAACGTCTCAAGTCCCAACGTCTTCCCTGTGATGTCGCGTGTCCGTTTGCAATACATCATGTCTCCCAATGTTTTCCCAGAGTTGTTGCTTTCTCCTTTAGAAATACAACCCACTCTATCACACCTTGGCTCTTCTTTCTTGATATGTTCCTTTCAATCAACCACAACATATGCATTGACTGGGGTTTAACAACACCACTATAAACTCTTTCCCAACTTGAGTTCATTGGCTGTTGGGTGTCTTAGAGAAGTCAGCATGTCTAATAGCAGACCGTCATTTCATCTCCACATAGTTTCGGCTGTCACAGTATCCTGTCAGCACAAATTATACTTCCGTGAGTTTAAAGGATTGGCCTGATAGAATGTTAGTTCCTACAAAAAGTAAAAATACAGCAGGAGACTAGATATAAATGTGAAAACACTGAGAGCCTAGTTGTGAGTATTAAGCTTATGACAACTGTTCTGTAGAATGTATATCATCAGATCCCATGAATACTGTAAGCATTAACACTTGGGCTCAATGTTTTGTAATATCTAAGTACTGTCCATCAAGATGTGTCATGAGAAGCAGTTTTAGAATGACACATTCAAAAGAACTGGTAGTCCTGATTCCACCCTACAATAAAACAGCCGGCAATGACTGGCAATTCATGTTAAGGTGCAGCTGTGTAGAGGTAAATGTAGTTGGAGTAGCAGCAATCGTTATATGGGGATATATCTCCTTAGAGTGTTAGGAGAGGTATACCAATGACTTGTCTCAGCTACTTCCTTTCGTGGTGTACTGGTTATAGATATTGATGAGAAATTAATCATATTCTCTCATTATTTCATCATTATGACTCATGCAGTTTTTTCTCACACTTCCCTCAATTGATATACAGCAGAGGAAGGGACACCCTTTGATTTCCGAGGCATCCGGCTTGATTGGTTCAGGCTGCAGGCATACTCCACTTCCAATCGACCAGGATTGAACCTTAAGGACAAACGGGAATTGGCAGCATTGATCAATCAGATTATCTTCCACACCAAGGTAGTGGATTACCTTGATGAGATGCTGATAGAAACTTCAGATCTCTCCATTTTTTGGTGAGGAACTTTATATGAGTGTTTTGATACTACAACTGTTGTACTTAGTCATAATACTAATTTTCATTTTGATAAGGGCTTTGTTAATCAGCTAATCATAAGAGGATTACTGATATATGTTCGTGTTAATTTTCCAGTTTCTTCAGTAAGCAGTTTGAGGAGAACTTCCACATGTGCCTAGAGTTTCCTGGTCAGAACCGTTACATTATTTCATTTCCTTTGATTTGTTCACACATGCAAGCCTGCACACATGAAATTTGTCCAGAGGAGGTAAGCTATTGTTTCCTTAGATGTCATTATTGTATTCCATACTTTGCATTTATTATATTGTATAGTATTTATTGTTTTATTGCATAGAAATTGGTGCATTCTTTTATTTGATTTCTTTTCTTAATTATAATTCATAATAAATGAACCATTTTATCAGCATGGAGCTTGGTATAACTGTGAAATGACAGTGTTTAGTAGTATACATACTGTCACTCTGTTTTCTGCAATACTAAATTTTTACAGCGTTATCACATTCGAGAACGAAGCTTGTCTGTAGTCAACATGTTCCTTGAGGAGATGGCAAAAGAAGCTAAGAATATCATAACAGCAATATGTGATGAACAGTGCATTTTGTCTGATAAGGTAAGAATCAGGAGTGCTTTCTGCTTATGCTTAGCCAGCTTGGAGTTTGAAGTCTTTTAAAGTTATTTTAGCTGGAGCAAAGAACTCTCCTCACTTCCAGAATCTCATTCATTGTTTAAAATCTTTCAAGAAGCATAATACAAATATATTTTCTCAGATGTTGTTGTTTAGAATATATATTTTCATGTTATTCATTGTTAAATGAAATACAGGTATCTCTTGATTTATGTGAGAGTAGTTTAGTCTTTGTGTGGTCACAGAGGCAGTGTGTGTGTGTGTGTGTGTCCATCCACACCGGCACACCCTGCGTTCCCTCCCATCCTATCCTCACTCCCTCACTGCTGTTGATTGAAAGTTCTACCTCATCAACTGAACTTTATACTTCACTTCACATTACTTTCTTTCTAGTAGTAAATGTTAAGCATTGTAAGAAATTTTTTCCAGATGATAGCAATCTCTGGGCAACTCAGCCCACCATGAGTCACCCAGGCCAGCCAATACTTCACCTCCCCTATACCCTGCCTCTCACCAATAACACACACTGTCTTAGGATTTATGATGATTTTTTTAGTCAATATTATTATTATGATTATTATCATTATTGCTGTTATGTCAATATAGTTGTAATTGTAGCTAAATCCAAAAGTAGTACCTTTGGTACCATGCATGATTCACCTTGTATTCAATCTAATAGAATTGTCATTATTTTCACTTTACACATCTTTTGTGCATTTTGTTGCTTTATATATTGTATAAAAAAAAATTGATGAAACAGGCAAATTATTTAGCACTCATATTATAAATTGGATTCCAGCTTCTTCCCAAACACACAGTTCCTCTTCTTGAGCAAAAAAAGAAAGAAAAAAAGAAGAAAAAAGAGGATGCTACTCTGGAACGGCCAGGATTTGAAAGCCACAGAAAGACCAGAGAAGATCTCACCACGTAGGTGACATGTCTTGATGACATTTATTCTATGCATTTCTATATGTATTTACTTATTTATTCTTTTCATTCTTTATTTCATTTCTTCAAAAGCGACATCTTAAAGGTCAAAAGATTTTAATTCATTGTTTTGCAATTGGTCTCTTTCTTAAAATTTAGTGTTTTTCATAATTGTTGCAGTTTATTGTTTATTTATTTATTTATTATTATTATTATTATTTATTTATTTATTTATTTATTTATTTATTTTTTTTTTTTTATTTATTTATTTTTTTTTTTTTTGTAATTTCATAAACATTTACTTCTGTAGATCTTCATATTCTCAATTGATGTACAGCAGTGCCATGCTTATGCTTACTTCTTGGTTCCAGGTCATCTGGGTACCATAGAACATAAGGTGATTGATTTTCTTTTCAGGATGGACAAACTTCATATGGCATTGACAGAGTTATGTTTTGCAATAAATTACTCCAGTCAAGTTCAAGTTTGGGAGTACACTTTTGCACCCCGTGAATATCTTTACCAGCACTTGGAACAAAGGTAACTCGTGTAGTAGAGTAATTTGTTATTCATTTATTTTATTTTTCTTTATTCTTTACTTATTTATTAGTTTACCTGCTGAAGTAAGTATATCAAGCAAAATATTGATAACCAGAGTTAAAGAAGTCCTTTTCTAATAATATAATTTAGATGATTGTAATGTATACATATGGAAATGCTTACATTTGTTTTCTTGCGCAGGTTTTCTCGAGCGTTAGTGGGCATGGTTATGTATAATCCTGAAACTAATGAGATTGCCAAGCCATCTGAGTTGTTAGCCAGTGTGAAGACATACATGAGTGTTTTGCAGACTGTTGAATATTATGGTAAGTGTTCAAGATATAAATGATTGTCTTGCAGACTGTTGAATATTATGTTAAGTATGCATATGGTACTGAAGACCAGCTGAAATGATGATTCATCCC
>CM035199.1:11409247-11414247 GCA_020233015.1 Callinectes sapidus | reverse complement strand
GGGATCCCAAGGCCCACAGAGCACAAGCGGTTCCACTGTACCACGGCGGCCTCAAATTTGACAATGTATAAGATGCACGGGCATATAAGATGCTTACTGGTGGTCTCAAACTTCACTTACGAAGTAAAAGACGCTGGGTAATTTTTTGAGCCAAAATTTTTGAAAAAAATTACATCTTATTCGCCATCAAATATGGTGTATATATATATATATATATATATATATATATATATATATATATATATATATATATATATATATATATATATATATATATATATATATATATACACATATATATATAGATAGATAGATAGATATAGATATATATTTACACATTGTGTGTATGTGTGTGTGTGTGTGTGTGTGTGTGTGTGTGTGTGTGTATGTATGTATGTGTGCGTGTTTTTGTATCATACAAATAATGATCATCATTGTTTCTATTATTGTTAATATTTGACAAAAGTACATCCAGAATGAGCTCCATGTCTATATATAATTGAACAATTGTCCATAACTGAATGGTATTATAAGGCAGAACCATAGTATTGAAAATTTTCTGTGATTACCCCTTTGATATAACAAACTTCAATATAATGAATTTGTGATATAACAGACCAAACATCCTGGCCAAATTCCATTGTGTTTAACATACCAAAGTTCATTAAATTCTATGTTTGTTTGGTTGTCCCACCATGTTCAGTCAAGCAAGTCCACTTAACTTTATTATTGATATTAGTAATTACATACCCATGCAATACAGTCTTTGTATCCATATTTATGTTTACAGATTAACAAACAAACCATTGGATATAATGGATTTGGTTCATTATTTCCATCATTCGTAATGACCATTAAATTTAATGAACTTTTGGGTTTAACAAATGACCCCAGGCCCATCTAGTTTGTTAAATTGAGGGTTTAATGTACTTTGTTTTTATTCCCTATTTGTTTTTCATTTGTAGATGGTTACGGTTTGATTGTTTTAAATATAGTTGATCTTTTCGTTTTCAGAAACTTGTGGTGGTTAACAAGGATGTTTTGCTCTCTATGAGAACTAATTTTGACAAACCCGACCAGATGAAGGAATTATTCAAGAAACTCCAGCGTAAGTAAGAAGGGCAGAGTAAACTGACTACAGTAGATTACATTTGGTTTTGGTTAAAGTTGATGTTGTGTTTATCTTCTTTTTAAGTTGTGCAGCTTAGCATTTTATTTTCAGAGGTGGACAATGTTTTAACCAGAATGCAGATAATTGGCGTCATCCTATGCTTCCGCCAGTTGGCCCAAGAAGCACTTACAGATGTTCTGGATAACCGGATTCCATATTTGATGTCATCCATAGCAGACTTCAAGCATCATGTACCCAATGGAGATACCATGGTGAGTAGGAAGATGATAGTTGACTATTGGGCATAGTTTAACACTATATATTGACTCATAATGCACAGTTTGTTTCTCAGGAATCACTGTTCTGTGTTTTTAAAAGAGGATGTGCCATTTGTTCATTTGTAGAATATTTAATTCAAGTTGGCCATTAGTTTCTGCTCTTTGTGCAGAATGATTAATCCACATCAGATACATTCCAGATTCATTGTCAGTTATGTCACAGTTGTGATTAACTATCAGCTGTTTGTGCTTTCTTTTATCATCTTATTTTCAGCATAAACATTAAATTTCGTTCATTTGTATTATTTTACAGTTAGATTAATTATATCCTCTTTGTTACTATAAATTCTATCCTAGATATAAATGTCACTTGGTTGATTGGTAAAGTTAACATAGTCGTGTTATGGTAATGACCATCAAACATAATTATAGCTTCAGTTCAATTCTGTAATTTTCATAATTGGATAAGATGTTCTTTAACTTTTTTTCATTACAGCTTACATTGTTCCCACACTTATGTTTTTGTCACAGTTCTGGGTTTTTTCATGTTTATCATGGAATGAAAATGTATATTTTAGCTCTGTTAAAGCTATAAAGGTATTCCAACACCTTCAGTCTTCTTGGAGACAATGAGAAATGTGACTCCAACAACTTAATACATGTTTATCATAACTTGTGAGTATGTTAGGATTTGGAGTTTGTCTACCTACAACATTATCCAGTGGAACCTCACATGTGACAAATGAGTAGCCTTAAAATAGCCAGTGAAACCTCACATCTGATAAATAAAGTAGCCTTAAAATGGCCAGTGAAACCTTACATCTGACAAATAGAGTAGCCTTGAAATGTATAGTGAAACCGCATATCTGACAAATAGAGTTGCCTTAAAAAGAATACTGCTGGATGTGAAATCACTAAAACTGATGTAAGCTTTCAATGGGGGAAATACAGCAGGATTTTCTGTCACCTGAAAGTTGTTGTACTTTACCACAAGGAAATTAATAGTAACTATACAAAGTATTGATATTGGTATGTATAGGAAATAAAACTTACCTTTGTCAAGTTCAGGAATATATTAATTTAGTATTCACATAAGATTAACTTATTGGGACATTTATATAGTAGATGAGAATGTGGGAAGGGAAACATAGGAAGCCGAAAGTGTGTGCGTGTGTATGTGTGTTGAGAGCTTTGATATATATAAAAGAATGTTGCGAAACCCTAATGAATGACTTTAATGATTACTGTTTCTACTTAATGCATTTTTGCCCATCGTGGGTGTTTCTGGAACGTAATACCCCACAGTAGATAGGGGATTACTTTACCCTTGTATTGAACTGACACAATTATCAGTAACTCTCTCTCCATCCTTCTTTTGCTCCCTCCCTCATAGCATAGCCCATCTGTAAATAATGATAGAGTTACAGAAGTCGCCAGAATGTCATATTGTTTAATACCACTGTCATGTCTCTTGCAACAAAACAGAAGTAAAGATCAGAGCTCTGCAACAAAACAGGAGAAATGAAGATCAAAGCTTGAAAGTAACTGAGAGAGATGAGTAAATGATTTGCAAGGAACATTTGGTACAGGATAAAGCATCCAAGAGGCTGATAGGCTACAGAAGCAATCCTTTATCTTGGAGAGAGAGTCACCTTTACTTCACTGAGTGCATCATGAATCTCTCTCTCTCTCTCTCTCTCTCTCTCTCTCTCTCTCTCTCTCTCTCTCTCTCTCTCTCTCTCTCTCTCTCTCTCTCTCTCATGTGTATGTATATTTATGCTAATCTGGTAGTGTAATTTGCTTTGAGTGATGAATGGACATATAGCTGTCAAGTAGCTAGATAAATTAGGTTGGGTTAGTGTTGTCGCAAGGTGGTCAACAAGTGCCAAACTGGATGGTATGGAGTGTCACTTGTTACATGGTCACCAGATTCAAGGCTACTTGACCACAAATGGAGATTTGGAAGGTTTCTGACATGTTATTAGATTAAAAACTCTATATGTGAGGTCTCACTGCAGTAATTTGTTGTGGAAAACAACTATGTATCTGCCCTTAAAAGTTAAAGCAAACATATTTTGATGGATTATCTTGATTTAGTAAGAAGGAGTATATAGAATATTGCACCTGTGATTTTTAGTTTAGGTAGATATTACTTTAGAGGAAATTGTTTAAAAGTAACCATGATATCATCTAATAATTTTGCTCTACAGTCCACAGAATGAATTTATAAACATATTTTTTAGAAATTATTCAGTAAAGACAAATGCAATTTTTTTTACAAAAAATGCATTAGAAGTCTTAGTGTGGAACATCTCTGGGCTAATTTTCTTCATAGAAGAATTCTGGTCCAAATTGAGTCATGGTGTCACATGGAATCTGTCTCTGCTTTCTAATAACATGTGCTTTATAACAGATGAGTTAGTAAGGCTTACACACATTGAATATAAAACATCCTAAGCACTCTTGCTTCTAAATACTCATATGAATCATATAGCAATTTCTTGATATTGAACATATCAAGAAAAGTATGCTGTGTATATATATACATATATATATTTTTTTTATGTATTATTTATTTATTTATTCTTTATATTATTATATTTTTAACAGTGCTTAATACATATTTGAAGGCTTCATTTTACTGTAAAATATAAGCTTTATGAAGATCACATGCATTTAGTGTTGCTAAATAATCCTTTGATGGAACAGTCATAAGGCTCAGGTGGCAGTAGTAATAGATTTCCTCAGACCATTGCAATTATTTTACATCTCAGCCTAATGTTGACACAGCTTGAGCCAAGTATGTTCTGACTCCATCTGAGTTTCAAATAGCTTCTAAATTACCATTCTTGGACCAGTGAAAAATGTCTACAGCAGGATACTAATACCCTCTTCCTTCCATGGGATGCGGGGGTTGGTCATGTGCAGATTGAGAACATTAAGCTCCAGGTTAGCAGAGTGAGTTATTTTAGCATGCCTGGGAGACACTGATGATAGTGCTGATGGTGGTGGTGATGGTGGTGATGGTGGTGGTGATGGTGGTGGTGGTGATGGTGGTAGCTAAGTTTGATCTACTGATAAAACACTGACTGGTTACATTGCTTACATGGCTTAGAGGTGGTGAGTAATTGGCTCCTTTACAATTTTCATAAAGATTAGATTGTCATACAGTTTGCTGTTTTCACTTTTTTAGAATATAATCATACATAAAATGTTGTGTATTTTCTTTGATATGATGTGAAATTCTAAGATGACACATTGATTTGTTTGGGGCCTTTTATGCACTGCTGTTGTTTTCTTACAGTTATGTATTAGCAATTTTACTAATACTGTTGGAATAGCCTTCACCTTTTTAGATTACATACTAACATTCTTACAATATATCTATGAAGAAAGGGTTTGATTTAATTATGTGATTTATTCTAAAGTTTTATCTTTGAGTATGTATGTGTGTGTGTGTGTGTGTGTGTGTGTGTGTGCGCGCGCGCGCGCATGTGTGTGTGCATGTATTTGTATGTGTGGTTGTGTGTGCGTGCATGTGTGCATATATAGTGTGTGTGTGTGTGTGTGTGTGTGTGTGTGTGTGTGTGTGTGTGTGTGTGTGTGTGTGT
>CM035199.1:11389110-11409147 GCA_020233015.1 Callinectes sapidus | reverse complement strand
TATATATATATATATATATATATATACATACATACATACATACATACACACACACACACACCTATATGCACACACACACACAGACACACACACACACACATGCATTCTATATAAAATTTCTATTTATTAATATATCTTGAGGCTCTCTATATTTAATAACTACCTCACTTCTGCTTCCATCAGTTGGATAATGAGATGAAGGTAATCCTCACCATCATGTAATGTGTTTTCAAGCTCCTTTATTTGGTGTTAACTGTGCAGAATATACATCCCCATTACCCTTCAGGAGTGGTTCCCATCTACCCCATCCATAACAACTTAAGAATTATGAGTTCCCATGTCCCTAAGAGGTAAGACTGACACAGAAACATATAGGAGAGCACAGAAAATGCATCAAGTCACCCATCTGCTAAGTCCCCTTCTTCCAGCTATAAGAAACTCATCTGCTACCCAACAAAATGAATTACTCAAGTGTTACCTTCCCCTAGATATATTTACATGTGTGTTTTATAATGTATTTGATTTCTTGATATGTGGTATTATATTTTGCTTCTTAACATTTTGGTGTCCCTAGCTTGCACAAAGGTGTCTCATTAATGCATAACATGTAATCCTTCACTCTCTTTACATGACCTATATTCTCTACCCCATGTCTACAGGGTTAGGAATACTTGTGTAAGGAAGATCTACTAACAGAATGGATTTACTTAATGTCTTATTAATTCCTTAAGTTTTACAGCAGCCTCAGTACTTGGCTGTGTTTCTGTCTGCCTCTGTATCCTGAAGTAAATCTACAGGAGATTCACTGCTTTCTGTTGAACCATAACCTTGTTCTCAAATTTCAAAGCCTATAGTGGATCATCTAATCTACAAATGTGGATGGAATACAAGTAATAATTGAAAGTTTTCTTGTTTGATGAAACTGGTTGTCATGATTATTGAATTGTAAAGCACATCTAAACTATTACTGTCCACTATAGATTACATGACTCCCTAACATACTTATTGCTATGGTAAGCCCTGTTCTATGTTATTAGTAAGGTTTGTGGCACTTCAAAATTAAGACTGAATTATCATTCATTTCATCACCATTATCCATAGTTATGTCTTTACAGGTATTTATTTGAATTATTGTTCATGGAAAATACTAAATCTTAATTCACCATGAGATTGCAGCACCATGCGACTAAGCTTCTTGACAGGTGACTTTTACTAGTACTGTATATTTATTACAAAGATTTCAGTAATTAGAAAATGTACAGGTATTCTTTAGTGGAAACAAAGGAACTATTTATGTCAGGGATCATATAAAACTTAATTTCAGTTTGAAATACAGTGCTAATGACTCAATTCCATTTTAGCTTGTGAATGAATTGTCATCAGCTGCTGGACACCCTTGTGATGTTGACCCTGCACTGGTCAATGTACTGAGAACACACAAAAATGGTATGTAGTAATCATCTGTTATGTATGATTAATGTTTTCACTCATGGTTGTTGTAAAGAAATTCTGATTCTGAATATTTTTATAAATTAGTGAGGGCACAGATATACCTTAAGAGGCAACCTAACCAGTGAGAAATTGAAAAGCAGACTTTGGCTTGAGAGTCTCATTAAGGTGAAAGGAGCAGGCTGTGTGTAATGATTTGGCAATATGCTGTTTGGAAGGATGATATTGACCCAATGAAGTCTGTTAGAAGTGGAAGCCAGTGTTGAAGTTTGATGGATAGATGGAAAAAAATGTAAAGTGAACCCCTAAGTAAGAACCCAGAAAGAAAGATAAATCATACAGAAGTTACAAAGACAAAAATGCTACACACAAACACTGAAGATCCTGATTTGCTAGGCTTGTTGAAAGATACTCAATATTTTTTAACTGCTTTCTTTTACATGCTTTAATCCTTTAAATGAAGGATTAATTTCTATACTACCCCATCACATTCCAAATTTCAAATCATCGCGTGATTTAACTGTGAATCTTTTGTCATCCTTACAGAAGTACCGGAAGAAGAATTTATCATCACGTGTTTGTTGATGGTATTTGTTGCTGTATCCATTCCCAAATTGGCACGGTATGATAATACGGTAAGTGCTTCAATGATTGCACAAAGGAAATGTTGTTATTTGTGGTTGTGTAACTCATTTTATTGACTACATCTTATCTAAGTATAGTATGGACTGAGTCATTTTTAGTGCACAGTGCTATTCAAATCATAGTACCTAGTTCATATTGGTATCACTTTCATTAATCCATACAGTGTTTAGTATATATATATATATATATATATATATATATATATATATATATATATATATATATATATATATATATATATATATATATATATATACCTTTTAGGGGAGTGTTAAGTACATATCTTCAGTTTAATTAATTGAGCCATGTTATGAACTTAAAGTAAAAGTTTCTTCTGTAAAGATAAGACACAAACTCTTGTTTGTAATAAGGTAAGGAATGTGGACTTAACCTGAGCTGCCAAAAGTAATTTTGAGAGATATGAGAGCAAAATATAGGTTGCCAAGTTTAAAAGTAGCCATCATATCATAGCATGGAAGTCACAATTAAATGCTTGTCATCATGTGAGGTAAGGTGTTCCCTGATATACAATTGACTATTACATGATATTTCACTTCTACATATTTGGTTTTTGCTACCATGGTTCTGCTATACAATCAGTTAGGTTTCATATTTTTACAATACCCTGAGTACTCACTCATGCTCTCTGCATGGAAGTACAATTTTTTATGGTTTAGTTATCACCTGTTAAATTTTGCAAATTATCATTGAACTACACAGAACTATTTTTAGTCAGCTGAAAAAAAATCTTTTTATAATTTGTGTATTTTCAAACCAATTAATACAATTTGGTGAAAGTTTTTAGCCTTCATCAAGTAGAGAGTAAGAAATATGGTGAAATTATCTAAATACAGTAAAAGTTCATTAATCCGTAGAGGAGACCATAAGTGCTTCGGATTATCGTTTTTTCTGATTATCAGGATGTAGACAGCATCATATATCTGACTCTTTTTCCGATTTGCTGCTTCTCTCCTCATGTCTTCTGATGCGCTGTTTTCTTTGAAAATACAACCCATCCTTTCACTCCTTAATTCTTCATGCAATCAGTCACAACACATGTATAAACCAAGATTTTACAAAAGTACTGCAAACTTAAAATCTACTTTTTTTTTCTTTTCTTTTCTTTATGTGTGTTTGTGTTTTGGAGAAGTTAGGACAGCAAAGTTTTTTGCTATCACAATATCCCTACAATAGAAATCAAGTTTGCTGAAATCCTTTTGGGATTTGCCAGCTAAAACATTAGTCCTGGTAGAAACCAATGGAATGTGTAGCAGGAGACTAGAAATAAATTGGAAAATAATGAGAGCTTAATTGTAAGCAGTATGTTTGCTTTTAACTGTTCTGTATAGTGTATATCACCAAATCCCAAGGATAATATAACCATAAATAGTTAGGATTAATGTTTTCTAGCACATAGATACAGTATATCATGATGTATCATGAGACGCAACTTTAGAATGTGCATCTCCAGATAACTGTGGGAGCATATACTGATTCCTGCAGTAAAACAGCAAGTGATCATTTGCAATTCAGACCATTACAAATATCCCAATTGCATCTTGCATCATGTTAGTACTGTACACTGAGCCGTTTGAACTTGATGAAATGAGAAGCTTGTGTATTGTACTTTAAAAGATTTAGCAATATTTTACAGGAATTTTGTTTTTAGGTTTACAAGCTATGAAGATTTAGTAATATCTTACAAGAATTTTTTTTTAGGTTTACAAGCCAGCATATGCAGCACATGCCAACAACTCTCACTGCCTGGCTCAGGCTGTCAACACACTATTTGCTGCTCTCTTCACATACTGTGGACGTGCCCAAGACATTGAAGAAAGGCTGAAGGAGTTTCTAGCAGTAAGATGACAGTATCATGTTTTATTTGAATTGCTACATAGAAAGATTTTTTTGTAGGTTCTTAGTTTCCTTGACATCATAGTTCAGTGCTGATTGATAATGAATATTTCATGTAAAAATGGTCGTCTTTTCAGCTTGCATCATCCAGTCTCCTCCGCTTAGGACGAGAAAATGACAAAGATGTTATTAAGAATCGAGATGCTACCTACATTTTGCTTCATCAAGTAAGTATTTTCCTGCATTTCCACATGTTTAAGTTTATTTCAAGAATAGTGTGTGCATTTTGAGGCCATTATGGGTGCGTCACTGTGCATCATGATAATAATATCCACACAAAACATGCCGTAAGGATTTCACTTGTGATCATTGGGGAAACATGTGGGAGATGTGTTTTCATAATTAATTACTCATATTTCTTGTTTTTACAAGGGAAATATATGGAACATGTGATGGAAAAGGAAGAAGAACAATTATATTTATAGTTGCAGAGTTTGAACAACAATGTTGTCACTCGTGTTGTCACTACATCTCCTCCACCAGGGTTAAGATCTCGGTATTGGGAATCATTGTCTCCTTGTTATATTATGGGCTCACTCATAGGCGGGCTAGCATCCTTCACTTGCCAACTACCCCGAATCTTTGTGGATACCAGGGACAGACAGCAGCAATGGGGAGGGAACCTTTGTTTGCAATCACATATGGGAACGTTCAAGTATGAGATATTTTTTTGAGTACCAAGTCTAACTTTTGTGTTTGATTATCGAAAAGTTTGAATTTCAAGACATTCAAGTATTGAGTCTCCACCGTTTTTGTTTTCATATTCCCTGCCTTTACTAATGTTCTAGTTGTGTTGAATTCAGTAATTCCTCTTTTGGGCAATTTGCTTAACCAGCACCAGAAGTAAGAATCACTTCAAGAAAATGTTACTGTAAATAGGAACATTATTCTTTATTGTTTAGTGAGGTCCAAGTTTATCCCTTTGATTTTGCATATTGTAACTGCTTGAAAGCAATGATATTATGCAAGAAACATTAATAGAAGTGTCAAACACAAAAGATGATGAATAACATTTGTTCTGTACCTTCAATTATTCTTCATGAAGCTCGATGAGACGGGTCAGTGTAGTGGTTGTGTAGGTGTACTTCATTCTTGGCACCCATACCAGTCTCATCTATATCAAACTATGTTTTTTTTCACCACATTTGCTGTCTCTTCATTTTCTTACTTCAAAACACCAAAGATGTGGTCAATGAGAGAAAAAAAAAGTCAACAAGATGGATATTGAAAGATTATCTTAAATCACCCTGAATGCTTGCAGGTGAGCAAACTCGGCTAACATCATTCTGTGACAGCTTGGTGGCTTGTCAAAAGCAGTGGATGTGACTCACTAAGTTCAGATTTATGTAGTGTTTTGAACTTATTGCCAGAACTGTATTGTATTTTGCCCAATGGAGACGTGCCAAACATGAGACCACTGTACATTTTCATAATGCAACAGTTGGTCACTTCTAATTTGACTCATGTTGGGAAGTTTATGTTAGAGTAGTCTTATTCTTGGAAGAATCTTAAATTTTATTCTTTAACTAATATATTGAAAACAGAGTACCTTAATGAAATAATAGGCTAACATGATATTGCTGGTATTACTACCTTGTCTGACACATCAAGTAAGGGAAAGATTGTATCAGTAAAGTTGGAATGAACTAAATTTAACTAGTTCTACACCATCTTGAAGGAAGAAGAAGAAAAGATTGCATCTGTGAAGTTAAAGAATACTAAGTTTATAATTTATTTCTTTTCAGATAGTTGTTGAGTCACCCTTCCTGACAATGGATCTTCTAGAGGCTTGCTTCCCATATGCACTCATCCGTAATGCCTACCATACAGTTCATAAGTCTGAGCACTGAGCCAAGATTCTTTAGCACACTGCACCATGAGCATTTGCAATCCTCCATACTTCAGCAGTGAGAGAACAATGAACATTATGCTTACTATAGATATTGCTAAGACTTAATTTTAGATATATGTGTTTTGACAAGTGTTTTTCAACAACAAATGTGATGTGGTATGTTTAAGGTTATCTCGTAAGATTTTTGTAATTTTTTTTATGAAACGACATTTAGCACTCATCATTCCAATTCTTCAGTTTGGGTGAGTTATTTAACAGTATTATACATACATGGATTGTTTTAAATTCGTGGACATTGCACAAGCAGACTTTCATATTTCTAACATTGACTTTAATGTGACATTTACCTATCATTTTCCTCTCACTTTCAAAGTTTGAGCATTAGTTATGAAGTCAATCACATACTACTAGTCTCAACAATGTGGTCCTAGATATAAAAATGTCTATACCTATTATTTTATTGTTTCCATGAGGCATATTTTTGTGCAATATACAGGTGGCATAAAACATAATAGTTTAGTGAATTTCTTGAGCAAAGGTTTGCATACAGATGAAAAAAAACTTTTCTCATATGAAAAACAAAAGCTGTGTTGTGTTGATACGTCATGTCAGTAGTATTGTAATGTTTATAATGTGTCATGAATTCACAGTTCATCTGTTAGTATCAGTATAATTTCTTTCACTGAAATATCTATTTCTTAATGATAATGAAAAGAATAGAATGGAAGGCTGAAGTTGTCAGATGTAAAATGTAACTACATATCTTTAATACTTCCAAGCCAGTACAGCAACACTTGCAAGTTAAGAGGCTCACATGCTACTGTTACTCCTTAGTAAAACAAACCACCATGCAGGTTTGACCTCTATTTTTATTTTTTAGGATAAATACCATAAAAAAGATGAATTATGCCATTAAAATGTTGCACTCATATGTCATGGAACCGTATTTCATGGAACATTTCTCTATATGGGTGATGTGTGCCAAGGTATAATTTATGGGCTGGGTAGTCATGGTAATGTGTTTCCCAAATATGTGAACCAGATAGCCTGTGATTGTGTATGGGGTAAGTGGTTATAGAGTGTGTTTACCTGGCTCAGTTATTGGTCAGGTTGAGGAAGGTCTTTTGTATACATGACAAAAGTTGAATTTAAAAAGCTGGAGGGGATTTGTTAAAACAAGTTGAGTATGAATGAATAACTTGAAATGGAGCTTCATTGAATTACACTTTTCTTCATGAATTGATTTGTTGCACTCATTTGTATTCCATTATCCAAGACTAAGGTAAAAAAATTCTAGAGTACTGACAACCAAATTTTTACACAGCCAGAATCCAATGAAAACTGGATGTGAGTGTGCATTCGTAACTTAATTCAGTGATTGGTTGTTTGGCTCAGTTTTCCACACCAATTCAGAACATCTTATCTACTTTTAGGTGCAGATCACATTTAAGGTAAATTTTTTAGTCAGCTTCTTTCCTTAGGATACCCAGTGTTATCTATATTAACAGAGGTGTGCAACTGCAAATGTTCCATTTCATCTTTCAGAACACGAATCAAGTATTTCTAAGTATTGTATGAAGTGGCATCAAAAGTTCTGGGACTAAAATACTACTTAATTGAAGTTTGGGCACCATCTCTTGTTTTTACCTGAGTTGCTGTTTTCTTCTTTGCAAATACAACCTATCCTATCACACCTTGGCTCTTGTTTCCTGATACATTCTTCTAATCAACCACAACACAAGAATAGACGGGTTTACAACACCACTTCAAATTCTCAGGCCTCAGGTTTGTTGGATGTTTTGGAGAAGTCAGCATGTTTAATATTGGACAGTTCTTTTGTCTCTGCACAGTTTTGGCCATCATAATACCCTGTCACCAAAAATAATACTTGCTTGATTTGGGGGGATCTGCCAGATAAGACATTAGTTCTTACAAAAGCCTGTTGAAAATATTTAAAAGTGAATATGCAGGAGACTAGAAATAAATGTGAAAACACTGAGAGCCTAGTCGTGAGTATTTAGCTTATAATAACTGTTATATAGAATGTACATCACCAGGTCCTGTAAATACTGTTGGCATAAATATTTAGGCTCAATGTTTCATAATATTGAAGTACTTTGCATCAAGGTGTATCATGAGATGATGAGTTTTAGAATATGCTTCTCCAGAGAACTGTCAGAGCATTAACTGGACTGTACATTAAAACAGCCAGCAGTCACCAGAAACTCATCCCATAGGAAACACCTTGCTTTTCCAGCTTTAATTTTATCTTCAGAAATAGGTAAAAAGTTGCATGGAACACATGGATGATGACAGCAATCTCCTACCTAAAACTTGCATGATACTCATGCACATTGATGAAATGTTTCCATGTTCTCAGTTCGTTATTTCCAAGTGATGTTCTGCATCTTGAAGCATGCGTGTCTTTCAGAACACCTTGTATCAGATTTAACATTGCTTCAATCCTATTTATGTGGCAAATCATGTCAAAAGTTTCAGCATTTTGTACAGAATTTAATGTTCACTCTTGAACCAGTTTGTAGTCCATGATGAAATTATGAATGAGCCTTTGTATTTGGTGGAGGTTGCAAAGTTCAAAGATAATGCCAGTCAGCAGACTGCTCAGTGATTGTTACTGATGAATCCCACAGCAGGTACTTCTCCATGCTGATATCTGTTGACTTACTCTGGAATTTATCTCAGAACTTTTTGATACTACTTCATTATGGTATATATTAAAGGTTCAACTTAAATGTAGAGCAGTAAAATCTTGCCTTAATATGCAACTGGTTACCATAATTTTTTGTACTGTATTATTGTTATGGCATGTGATGCTTCTGAAAATTATGTACAGTATTAAATCCCTATGTTTGTGTTCTTTATGTATCTTTTCCTAACAGGCTACCCTACCCAACAAAAGCGGATAGCTGAGACAAGACATACATGTGTACAATCATGACAAGATACTAACAAGCTCTGATACAGAATTTGAGTGTTGTTTATCTAAATGAAGGAGAAATATCTACAGTTATAAAACAAGAAAATGAATGTTGCATGTACTGCTGAGAAGGTAGCATTGCTTTCATGTAGGACTTATTTTAGAGCTCTAGAGATACCTCTTTATTGAACTTCTAAATAATGCCTCTAATTCAACAAATTCCCTCTCCATTTTTCCTCATTTTTTATTGTATAAAGTTTGAACTTGGAGAAATCATCAGCCTGCAATTTTAGTGATGTCAAATATGAACTTATAGTGTAGGTACATGTTATTAATTTCAAATATTGATGACTAATCTTGAACATGTTTTTATATTTTGTATTGGACTTGGGTTGTGCACATACTGTTTATCAGTACATAATTGTTTTGAATAGTCTTTAGCTGTTAATTTGTATTGTGTATATGTTTTTAAGATTTTCTTGGTTAGTCTTTAGTCCAAGATCAAAAAATGAATGTGGTCTTTTAAAAGAGCATGTTTTTTGCATGTATTTTTCATTTTGTGATCAGTTTTCATTTTACCTACTTTGCATCATTAGATTTCTTATTACTGCTACGGTCATCTTTTCCATTGACATTCTTGGCACTATAAAAGATGATTTGCACATGTACACAGAAAAGAAAGAAAGCAAATTGATTTTGTCATCTTTATACTACAGAACTGTTTAAGAGCCTATCACAAAAAGATACCTTAGAAGTTTAGAGAAATACTTGTCCAGCATTGAATGGCTTAAAGCCCCATAACTCAAAATGATATCTTTGGTGCATTTGCTCCTTTGGCTGTGGATGACTTGTGTTCCATCCTGATTCCATAAAGAATGACCACATGCCTGAACAGTAAGTTCGAGCATGTATAAGTTTAGAGCAGGAGTGTCAGAGACCAGCTGCACATTTAGTGCCATTCCTCCAATATAGTCATTGAGAGCAAAACAAACTTAAGTCATCATGGCAGAGTTCTTGTGTGGTACTTTACATAGCTTACTTCCTTGTCTGGCAGTAATTCTTATCCCCTGAGACTGTCCATATAGAAATTTTGTAACATTCACCTTTGTAAATATATTAATCATACATGAGCAGATTACTTTACTGATTGTATCCTTTTTAGTTTTTATTTAACATTAAATAGCTTTTATATTTTGTATCCGTTTAGTTTTTATGTTACAATAAATAGCCTTTGTATATTCATGCATTCTAGCAATCTTGACACAATATGAATGGTATCTTCTTACTCTGATATATATATATGTATATATTTTTCTTATTTTAATCAATTTTGTATTCAGGATCAATGTTTTGTCTGCTGAAGTCCTTGAGGCTTACGTGTGACAATGCTTGTGAATGTGAATGTACTCATTTGCGTATACACACATGCCTTGTCTCAAATACCCACCTTTAAAGGGAGTGTCGCTAGTACAGTGTATAGGAAGATCCTTATTGTATGTAAGATCAAACTATTTAAGAACAATGCACAAAGTGCTTTTGTTGTTTCTTCTTGTTATATTTGTCTTTTTGGAGCAATCCTTTTGCTTTGGGTTAGTTTCTATTAATTGCAATAACTGTCATCCTGACCATTACCATTATCATCTGTATCATTATCACTATTATCATTGTAACCACAATTTTTACTCAGACACACACACACTCTCTCTCTCTCTCTCTCTCTCTCTCTCTCTCTCTCTCTCTCTCTCTCTCTCTCTCTCTCTCTCTCTCTCTCTCTCTCTCTCTCTCTCTCTCTCACCTAGTAGCAAAGATACACATAGTACTACATCTTATAAGGGTTGTCTTAGGAAGAGTTCAGCATACTGTCAGCAGTTCATTTAGTAATGCCATGTATTCATTCAGCTACTATTTAGGTTCTTGTAATTCAGTGTCATAGTTTTTAGAAGTTCTGTAACTTATTTGAATGCACTTCATAAATTTAACAATTTAACACTCATTACAGAAGATTCCTTAAATCTGAAAGCAGATCTGGTTATGTGTGCTTTTTTTGCCATAAGGCTCTTCTGTGGTAATCCTTATACTAGGGACAACTTGTGAATATCAGTGTCATACAACACAAATAAAATGACAATTAGATTATGTTATTTTTTACAATGTCCTAATTTCTCCCTTCTTCCAGAATCTCTCTCTCTCTCTCTCTCTCTCTCTCTCTCTCTCTCTCTCTCTCTCTCTCTCTCTCTCTCTCTCTCTCTCTCTCTCTCTCTCAATATATCATGTACCTATGTTTGTGTACTGTAAAGACAAATGACATGTCATTGCTTCCCAACCTCCAGAATTTATTTTCCTGCCCAAATACTACACATCCTTCGTATAACTCAGTATCTGTATGTTCATACTTTCAATATCGTAAGTGTTTTCGCTACTATCATAATAACCTGCACTTTGTCATGGAGGGTGAAATAAACTTACAGACAAGTAGCAGCAGCAGCAGTAATAATAATAATAACTAGATAGCAGAAGTAGTAGTACAGTAGTAGTAACATCATTACCATCCTCCGTATCATTATCATCACCACCAGCATCAGCAGCAGCAGCAGTAGTAGTTGATATTGTAGTAGTAGTAAAATAATCACAGTCCTCCTTATCATTATCACCACCACCATCAGTAGCAGTAGCAGTAGTAGTTGCTATTGTAGTAGTAGTTGTTGTTGTTGTATAGTATAGTATAGCAGCAGCAGCAGCAACAGTAGTAGTCAAGGATATTATAAATCTTTGGTAGTAGCTAGTAGTAGTAGTAGTAAAGTAGTTTTCAGCAATGTCAGCTTCAAGTCAAAATCAAACATATTGCTGTAATACATCAATCTGTGGTGGTGGTGATGATAGTAAAACGTAGTATTAGCATTCCCTTGTAGATATTCAGGTACTGTACATTATTTCAAAGTTTTCTTTTTCTTTTTTTTTTACTGTATTGTTTCGGTGTTTTCATTGATCACCATACATGGGAAAGGAGAGAGAGAGAGAGAGAGAGAGAGAGAGAGAGAGAGAGAGAGAGAGAGAGAGAGAGAGAAAAGGATAGGCCCCGTACAGAAGACTGAGATGGCCACGCTGCGCCATTGTTTTGTTCCCTTCTGCCCCGCCAGCCGCTGCTCCTCCTACAGCCACGTGCGTCTTCTGTAAGTTTCATGCCGATTTCAATACATTTAGCAGCCCTTACCCAAACATATGACCTTCACCTTGATTGGCATGTTCGCGTGGTGAGGAATGCATGGGTATTCAGCATGTTTGTTCACTTATAATGGGTGTTTTGGCAGTGTTTAATGAGGTGTGCCAGGAAACATTGCCTGGCCAGTGTTGCCCGTCTGTTTTCGATGTTATTATTCATAGATAGGCAACTCACCACCGGTTTTACAATGTTTTAAGGATATGGGTGAGCATTTATTTGATTTGCTCAATAGTTTGGGGGTGGAGAGGTGAGGCAGGTACTATTGGGGAGGGGGGGGGACTGGGAAGGCTACCAGTCACCCCTAATACACACGGTTTTCCAGCCAGAATGGTTGGATAGAAGGGATATTTTAGTGGATCATGTTGGTAAGCCGATTCAGAGTAGATAGCTTACTTTTGTTGTTCTGGTTAACTTCATTCTATAGGTACTTCAATCCACTTCATACATACAACCTTAACCAATGGAGAGTTTGGGGTAAATTTTTACTTTAACACCAGTCTCAAGTTGGCTTTTCATACCCTTCTCATCTGTTAGAGCTTTCCATACTGAGTAATTTGGTCCCCATATGTAACTGGCGCAAATAAATTATAATGGCGCTAGCGATTTTTGAAGATTTACCGAATTTGCGGGACGCGGGACTCGCTAGCTGCCCGGTAACATCACCCCGTGTGTCTCGAGGGTAACTGAACGTCTGTGGCCACCAGCGCTCTGAGCTAAAATATACGAACTAAACGTAACCTGGCGGGGGTCAAATCTACTATTTTCCCTGTTAGATTTCGGTGTGTTTTGAACGAATCTGCTATTCATTTTCGGCGCAAATCATCAGTTTGGGCCTCGGCAGTGAGAGAATAACAAACACCGATGACGCTCGCCAACGGAGCAAGTTTCGGCCTTGCCACAGCGTTTCAAAATGAAGTACATAACCTTATCTTTACCATGAAACTACCGTTTGTGGCCAGCAGCGCTCTTAGCTAAAACATTATACGAACTAAAATAACCTGGCGGGAGTGATATCTAGCCCTGGGGTGCTCTATACATCCCCTCATGGCCCGCAAATTCTGTAAATCTTCAAAAATTGCTAGCGCAATTATAACTAATTTGCATCAGTTACATATGGGGGTCAAATTACTCAGTATGGAAAGCTCTAACAGATGGGAAGGGTATGAAAAGCCAACTTGAGACTGGTGTTAAAGTAAAATAATACAGAGTTTTGAGGTTTTTTTTTACTACTTCAGTCTCATGTTGGCTTTTCATACCTTTCCCATCTGTAACAGCTTTCCATACTGAGTAATTTGAACCCCATATACAACCCCCGCTAATAATTTTTGATGGTTAGGTTAGGTTAGCCAACTTCAGACTGGTGAATTGGTAAAAAAAAAAAGAAGAAAAAAAAGCAGCCCAAATTGAGAGATTGGTGTGGTTGTGAAAGTTTACTGTTTTGAGAACTAAGCCGCTGGATGTTGTTATTGAGTGTCTCCTAGTGAGTGACATGAGTTAAGGCATCGTTATTCTATATTCCATAGGCATATAGATGCATAAAACATTGACTGTTGATACATTTGAAGTTGTTTTTTTACTTACACATTCTGTATGGATGATTTGGAGAGAAACTGATCAAAACAAGTGTTGGTTAGTTTATAGTTTCACCCAAATAAGGATTTTTTATGTAGGTTATGTAGGTTTTTCTGGTGAGATGTGAATTGATTGATCTACAACATTTTTGTTACAAATGTATAGTTTTCAAGTTATGTACTTCCCCAATGATTGTGGGAAACTGGAAAATTTGAGGTTTTTGGGTGGACTCTTTTCTGGTATTAATCTGCATGTTGTTTTTCAATAGAAACTAAAAGCAAATTATTACAAAACAAAGCTATCAGAAAAAAATAGTTTTTATCCTCATCAATAAGTTATAGCAGTAAGACTTGCCTATACTATTTCCCACAAGAAGACTGGTTGCCATGACTCACACATCACCTTCTAATAAAACTAATTCAGTATAACCAAAGTAATTAACTATGGTCAATACAGTCAAGAGTAGCTGCTTGGGTGTTGCCCTTGGCTTCTTCAGGACTCCCCCATTACTGTCTTCTTTCCTTAACCCTGCTCCATCACCATCTTCTACTTGGCATTTATCTACAACATGAACAAGTAGTTTATTAGAAAAAGGAAATAAAAGACCTATATTGCCATCCACAAAAGCAGTTGTGTGGACAGATTGAGAGAGATAAGTGGGCGGGGTTGGAGAACTGGCCAATGAACTATGGAGATGTGGCACCTATGGAGGACTTGCTGTTAAACAGTGTATCCCAAACAGCCAGTTTAGATTGTGTTTAGTATGAACTAATCTAACTTCTGGTTTTCCTTAATGAGCCTTGGTCATCCTCTTTTAGAGATCTCTGTGAAACTTTTACTGTTGCCTTAGACATATCAGAAGCTTTTGATACTCTTACACACAGGAGAAGTTATAGAGTTTACATACTAGCAAAAGTGATGGATTAAGATAGTGGTGTACAAGGTTGCTTGCATGTGTTTTCAGGTATTATTTGTTATTGGTATTACATGAGCCTTCAATTCCAGAAGCAACCGACAACATGCAGAACGACGCTGGAGAATATGTGGACCTGTACGTCCCCAGGAAGTGCTCTGCCTCCAACCGCATCATCCATGCCAAGGACCACGCCTCCATCCAGATCAACATTGCTGAGGTAAGGCAATGCTTGGCTACACAGGCATTGTGCTGTGCTCCTTGCTACATTTTTTTTTTTTTTTTTTTTTTTTTTTTTTTTTTTTTTTTTTTTTTTTAATGTAGAAGGGAGGCGGCCAAGGGCAACATAAATAAGACAAAATAGCCCACTCTAGTGCCGGTCCCTGGAAAGTCCATAATCAGTAGCCAAAAGAAGAATGGGATAAGTGTCTTGATACCTCTCTCTTGAAACAGTTCAAGTCATAGGCAGGTGGAAATACAGAGGCAGGGAGAGAGTTCCAGAGTTTACCTGTGAATCTGACTGCCTTCTTTTCCATTTAAGGAGAATGGTCAATGTGTGATTCTTTGAATAATTAAATTAAAATTCATATTAATCACCAGTACACAAGAATAGGGAAATGATGGGTGACACTGAGGTGCTGCGGGTGACCTGTCAGGTCACAGCCTTCAGCTGCCATGGATTTATATTCACTCATCTTTGTGCAGTGTTATTGACTTGTCATTCACACTGATTGAAATTATAAGAAATTATTATGAACATGTGCCGTACTTCATCCACAGGTGGATGAGAGCACTGGCAGGATGACTGGCCAGTACAAGACTTATGCCATCTGTGGGGATATTAGGAAGATGGTGAGTGATTCATGAATATTTGGCCTAAATGATGACTGTGGTAATAGTTACTTTATTTCATCATATAGCTGAATACAAAGTTTAATGATTTCTATGTAACAATTTGTTTTACTTTAAAATAATTTTCCAGGGAGAGTCTGATGACTGCCTTGCTCGTCTGGCCAAGAAAGATTTGATCCTCCCCAAGTGAGTATAGTGTAACAGTAGCCTTCTTTGTTATCAGAAATGTTATATGCTATATATGTGACATGCTTTTACAATGATATGTATGTTTATGATTTTAAGGCTACATCTTCGTACAATATATACATACAGTGGTACCTTGAGATACAAGTTTGATTTGCTCCATGATGGAGATTGTTTTTCAGTTTGCTTGTAACTCAAGCAAATTTCAATAATTGAAATTAATTGAAATGCCATTAATCTCTTTAAACCTCCAAAAACCATTCTCTCTCTCTCTCTCTCTCTCTCTCTCTCTCTCACTCTCTCCCTCTCTCTCTCTCTCTCTCTCTCTCTCTCTCTCTCTCTCTCTCTCTCTCTCTCTCTCTCTCTCTCTCTCTCTCTCTCTCTCTCTCTCTCTCCATTTTTCAAGTGTTTTTATATAAGGAAAGGGTATTAATAAATTACTAATATTGTATAAAAATATAATGATACATAACAAAAGATAATATAAATAGAAAACTGGTTCTATGAAGTATATTTATCTCGGAGATTAGGGAGTGTGTTCCACAGACATTACCCATGTGTGTAGCTCCTTTCCCCCCCCCCCCCCAAAAAAAAAAAAAAAAAAAAAAATCCTTCACTTGTGACTGTCAATCAGCCAGAGTGTACAAAAAAAGCCACCCATAGGAGACTAGCTGCTCTTTTAATTCCAAAGAAGCTTGTTGCTGACCTTGTATTTGACAATGTAGACACTTTTTAGAAGAAATTAAGATTGAAGCAGGAAAGAGAACAGAGGCAGCTGAGGTTTGCTTTCAGCATTGTTCCTCCCCCCAGGGCTAAGTGTGGGTGTAGAAGGTAGTGGTGATGGGAGGAGTTAATTTCTTCTTTTCGGTTGCTTTTCTTTGCCATAGAATCTCACTTAATCACGGAATTTACTTGTTACACCCTTGATGCTACAATTTAGTGCTGAACCTAATTGTTACTTTTTACTTTTGATTAACTTAATTTTCCCTTTTTTGTCTGCTAGGTATTTCACAAAATAGTAGTCCAACGAGGTTTGTTTCATCCTTCTTTCCCAAATGTTTCCGATCTTAGTTAGGCATATGTCATTACATAATGTCACTTGTGTAGAACCAATGGTCAGACAAAAGAAATTTAGCCATTTAATAGTACAAAAATCACCAAATTCTAACACAACACAAGAATTCGTTTCACAGTGGAAGAAAAA
Organism: Callinectes sapidus; assembly: GCA_020233015.1. Lineage (NCBI taxonomy): Eukaryota > Metazoa > Arthropoda > Malacostraca > Decapoda > Portunidae > Callinectes > Callinectes sapidus. Next base: position 11,392,402 of record CM035199.1, on the reverse strand, counting down.
ACAAACTAGCCAACTGAATGCATCAGTGATGTACCTAGAGCTAGCTTGTAATCCAAGTCTTTGCACATAAGTCAAAGAAAAAAGTTGACTAAATGACAGTTCGTACCTTGAATTACTCTTAAATCAAGGTATTTGTAACTCGAGGTTCCACTGTATCATAATTCTAGTGAATAGGATGTCATGTATATACCAGACCACTATTCCTAGTAAAGGAGGATATGTGAGTTATGGCTTTCTCTCCTCACATCAATAACTATAGTTTATTATGTAATTTTTATAAAATCTGCACTCAGCATCTATCTTCAACTCTTCACTTAATCCAAAATGGTACATCAGTCTTGTTGGTTTGTCATATACTCTTCTTTTCTCTTCTCTATATGTATATGCATCTGTATCTTGTTCTGAAATATTATGTTTGCATGGTTGCTAAGAACAGTCCTTCAGCCGCTTGAGTATCAGCAATTAATTTCATCCAGATTGACTCCATTTCCCCATTACTTCATCCATGCTTGTCTCTTACTTTTCTGTTTGACATTGCTATCACTTTTTTCCCTCCTCAAAACTACAAATTGATTGAGTCACTATAAAACTATGATTTTGTTCATTGTTTTCATTATTTATAATGTATCAATGATTCTAGATGAAATCCATGGATTCTTACATACATCCCTCCTGTCATAATAATTTGTGACTCCCCTCTGTGGTAAGAGGAACATGGCTTGGCTACACAATTTTAGTGCTAGACTGAAAGAATACTGCAATCATGTTCCTTGTATTTTAGTACAGGATGGAAGTTTCCTAGTATTAATATTCCTACTGTAAGACAATGTGGCTTGTCGTTGTTCTTCCTGAGGGAAAGTGTGAGTCTGGTATATCTGTAGGTAACCTTAAGTCATATTTTAAAAAATATTGGAATGTATTTTGATTTTTATCTTTTTTCTTCCACAGGAATTACTAAATAAAAAATCTTCCGTTACAACTATTTTGTTTTAACCTTTTTGAATGATCTTTTAGGCATTTTCAATTGTTCTTTAGTATGAATAAGAGAAATTTTGGTTAAACAGCAGGAACTATCATCAGTAACAGAAATGGAGATTAACGTCAATCTAGTGGCAGACACCAAAACAGGTCTAAAATAATGATTTAGAATGGTACTCTTAACTTGAAAGAAATGCTAGCACAAGTAAGTCATTGAGATTGTGCTGAGATCATGTGGCAATGACAGTGTTATACTTCTGAGATAAGAAAAGGCCGTACTTGGAATGACAGTACAAAAGAAATTAGTATGGAATGTGTTACCATTATTTAAGTGATTATTACATGCTGATGTTGAAGTCTAATGGAGAAAAGGATAATTATTGATGTATAAGAGGGGGGGGGGGAGAAGCTGGTGATTCATGTGGAGGACATGTGTTAAATAGTTTAAGTAAATATAGGATTGATCTAGGGTGGAAGATTCAAAATAACTGGGTTGACTACATTAGGAATGGTTCCTAAACTGATGTGGATGGAGTGAAAGCTGTTGAACACCTGCTGAGCTCTAGTAAGTTCTACTTGTAAGATTTTAGTACAATGATGCACCTGCTGTTTCTTCATTATGTTCACAGATTTTCCAGTGTGTACATCAGGGGTGTACTGTTCATTACTGCTGTTAACGATTAGATGTATCTATTTAAGTACTAGTACGATTATATGATATGATTCCAAGTAGTATGAGTCCTCAGTTTTTAAATTCATCCAAGTACAATACTCGAATCCAAGTACTAACTCTTGTTCAGCATCAGTGTGGCCTGATTACCAGTTGACCCTCAACTACCAGCCCTCTCAGTGCGAGCTCAGAGCTCATATTACCTATCTTAAGGTAAGGCTGTTACCTCACACCACACACCCCATCATCCCCTTGGTCAGGGGAGACAGTAACTGCCTCTATTGCAGAAGAAAAATCCCAGTTGACCAGCTACTATTGAGGTTCAAACCTAGGATCAGCCATGGTGGCCAACACAGACTCGGCCCCTCTACCACTAAGCTACAAGATGTGTAATGATGAAAAAAATAAATGATGATAATAATGAACGGTTTATTTTTATTTAAGCAGCTCGAGAGATGAAAATTTACATTGAACAGTAGGGGAGGATTAGTATTACAAACTAACAAACCTAAAAGTAAGCTTGAAATAAAATAAAGTGGTTGGGAGTTGAGCCGTGTTACTATTGAGGGATTGCACTATTTTTGTATCTCCTCGTACGAATCGGGACAGATACAGTGTCGGACACTGGCGGGGAGAGGGAGCCTGCCGGGGGAAGCAGCTCTTGTGGCGTGCGTGGGTGGTGGAGTAATAATTTAGGCCGGAGGTGCTTATGTGAGTCTAGCAAGTATAAAAATGGAGTAGACGCTGGCTAATTTAAATGATGGTATCCCCAGTTTTTTTTTTAATCTTCAGAGGAGGTGTGTAGCTGGTACGTGACCGAGGATATGAGGTTGCTGACATGTTGGCCCCACGTGAGCTTATCGTCGATGGTGAGGCCGAGAAGCTGGGCAGAGTGGACAACCTGCTGGAGGGGGTGAGCGTCGATGGAGACACAGGGAGGGGTGTGTGTGTATTCAATGTCGCGGGTCGCCCGCTGGTCGTAGTAACGGGAGTCATTATAGTCACGCAGTGACGGATCCTGGCTCTTTTTTTTTTTTTTTTTTTTTTTTTGGGGGGGGAGCTATCTTGAATTCCTGTATCCCTCGAGTAGCAAGTCTTATCAGCTGGGGTGGTTTCGAAAACTTAGAAAGACACTGGCTCGTAATATTTTTTTTTTTTTTTTTTTTTTTTTTTTCTGGGGAGGGCTTCGACATGAGCCCTCACCCCCTGGATCCCTTAATACAGCCACGTTCACTTACTGGTGTAGGATCCAGCTCAACTTGAATTGATTACAGTAACAACAATAACAGTAGTAGTAGTAGTATAGTAGTGTGGTAAAGATTATGAGTACACCACTGATTTTAAAACATGAGACTAGTAGATGACATTATTCGTCTTATTTTCTTCTAACGGCGAGTTAATCAGAGATAGAACATAAAAATGAAATATATAAACTAAGAACAAAAAACTGAAGTGTTTATATAAATCAGGCTCTATAACCTTTTTCCGTTGAGAAAAGATTACAACCACGATAATATCTCCATCATTATTTCAACACTAGAAAATTAAGTTTGGTCATGCTATTTGTACTAGTTGGCAAGAAAACTAATGCAAATGTACTACTACATTTTCTCTCTTTCCTTAACATGAGTCTAATAAATAACA
>CM035199.1:11350272-11354873 GCA_020233015.1 Callinectes sapidus | reverse complement strand
GAGAGAGAGAGAGAGAGAGCGTAAATCCACGTTTGTTTTTCTAATGCTATTATATAAGTTTGTGGAATGTAATTAGGTGTTTCAAGTCTGGAGAAAAAAAGTCATTAAAAAGGTCAGGAATGGTAATCATGTTAGTTAGTGGTGTAGTAAAGGGTGGGGGTGTGTGGTGTGGGGTGTGGGGGGTATAGTGCAGTGTGGGATGGGGGTAGAGCAGGGGTTCTTAACCTTTTGATGATTCAAGACCCCCAATGGATTGCCCAATATGGTCCCATACCCCCCTTCACTTGACTGTCGAAATAATATGGTAGGTTCTAGGTTCTAAGTAAATACCGGTACCAGTACCAGTATCTAACATTCTACCCAAGTGTAAAGTAATGAAATAAATACCATTACCCAGAGATCGAGTCCCATACCCCCAGCATGTGTTTCCCATACTCCCAAGGGGTATGGATATCCCCGGTTAAGAACCCCTGGGGTAGATCAATGGTAGAAAGTGGATGGGGTGTGTAAGGGAGTGTGTAGATGACAAAGTTTGTAAAGAGTAGCACAGCGGTCAGGAAATAATGGATAATGTAAGGCAGGAGGAAGAGAATAGAGTGCGAAGGAAAGTACCATGATAGTGTGTGTGTGTGTGTGTGTGTGTGTGTATTGATGATTGATTGATTGATGTTGTGATGGGGACGGGCTCTGAATGTGACCTTACACAGGATAAGACGAGTTGCTGCGGCAGTGGCAGAGGTGAAAGTACTGGTTATTCCAAATCAAGATATTCTCTGCACATATGCATCTCGAAGCGTTGTTGAGTCGTGCCATGAAATTTTAGTGTGGCGTTGCGAGAGATACAAGGGCAGGGCCAGGCGGGTACCCACGATGGAGCCGAGATTGTGAATAATGCAGTATTGATTTGTACAAGTTTTAAGCGTTACAGTATTCCATGACGAGACGAGTAACAACAACGCAGCGATAACGATTACTGATAAACCTAACGCAATGATAGTACACTATGTACTGCAATAATCGACAAATGGAATAATAGGCTGCTTGGCACCACGCCTGCCCGAAAAGGGAGTGAGGAAGGAATGAGGCCAACGGCATATCAGCTCATTCTTAGTCAGATCACACAGTTTGCTTCCTAGACAATGACAGTGAATACATTTAGATTGTACTGCATTACGTAATGTGGAGCTGTTGGTTCTGTCTTTGTCTCTGTCGCCAGGCCATTCTTGAGCTCCATGCCACGCCCCTACTATGCCTCTAAATGCATATGTGCATGAAACATTTCCCACTCAGAATAACCTTTACTTTTACCGCTGCCAGTATATACAGAAACTCGTGTATGGGAAGTATAGGTTACAATGGAGATATGTAAGGAATTTTGGTGGTAGTGAAGGCAATAGTGTCAGTGTTGAGAACTGCACATACTGAGTAAGAGCAGTGCACACCTGTGAAACTCGCGCCACAGGTGAGAGACTGTAGGTACACACAAGATGATCGCGTGTGGCGTGGGTTAGCGGTGTTTGCAGTGCTGTGGTGAAGGAGTGTGTGTTATGAAGATAGTGGGGTAAGAGTGAATAGGAAGTTTTGACGTTGTGAAGTGAATTTCTGTACAAACTCTGCTGTTCTTCATAGTGACTAGGGAAGGATAGGAAATGTTAGTTGTGGGGTGAATTCCTCTACTAATTCTTTTTCTAATTCTTCTTGATAGGAAAAGTTACGTTCCTCTACTAACTCCTCTCTTTGATTTCCTTCTTCCTTGGGCGTGCAGATCCTGGACTGGGTGCTGGGCGAGGAAATCGGCAACACTTATGATCGTGAGCGTCTCAAGGAGCTGATCAAGGTAAGTGTGCTCCGGTGGTTCCCTTCAGCGTTTGTGTTGGTGGCTTTTGATGTCACTTTGATCGTGTTCCTCGCTTCCCCATGACGTCTTGCGATCCTGTCGTTGAGGCGTAGTAAATCAATCTATCAGCCAATTAATTATTCTCTCTCTCTCTCTCTCTCTCTCTCTCTCTCTCTCTCTCTCTCTCTCTCTCTCTCTCTCTCTCTCTCTCTCTCTCTCACACACACACACACATTTCCTCTTTGCATTTTTTATTTGATTATGCACTTGTAAAACACTCGCAACTGGAAGCGACTCACATACACACACACACACACACACACACACACACACACACACACACACACACACACACACACACACAAGAGTGTAGTGAGGGCGGGCGTGGGTGGATGGGTGGTGGTGTCTCAATGATCAATAAGCCGAAGATGGTAGAGGGATAAGGGGAGGGGCGAGGGGTGGGGACGCTGCGTGACCTTGGGCGTTGACCCACTGCGGGCTGGTGTGCTTGGTGGCTGTCTTGCTGGCAAACGTGAACGAATAAGTGATTACCGATTACTGCATGTAAGAACGTAAAACACCCTTGATCTTTATCTGCTTGGTGACAAGGAGTGGTGTGAGGAAGGGAGGTAGTGAAGTAAGTGGTGAGGTAGTTGTGTCTTGATGCGGGAAGCTCCGGGCATGGAGCAGGTAGGTCTACGGCTGTCTGCTCGCTCCGCGATTTCCTTGGTGTCGCTGAGACAAACCAGTGGCTACCGGCCAAACTCGGGAAGATGAGGGCATCTTTAAGTATGACGCAGCAGGTCTTCACGCTCCGAGTACTGGCGGAAGAAATCTTGACGGTGGTCCTGGTGGGTCGCGCCACACCCGATGTGGCGTCAAGATCCTCGCAGTGTTTATACAGTGTGTATCAGTGGGTGTGAGGTGAGGAATTAGTGTCCTTAATGTACTCGTCTTACAGGAAGTGAAGAAACGCTAAGTTTTCACCGTTGTTCGTGGAGAGCCAAACTCGGAACTTTTTAAATTGGAGATGTTGAACAAAGCGATGGCCAGGGTATTTGATGTGTCCTTGAGGCGGTAACCAGCGACCCATGGCAGGGATCATGATGGCGCACTCAGGTGGCTGCGTGAGGTGCCTGTGCGACCTGTAAATGAGGGGAAGGAGGAGGTTCTTCAATCTCTACACTACGTAGTCTGTCATTTTGATGTTTTGAAAGATGTGGGAAAAACAGTTGTCTTTGTACGTCTGTTCAGTTAGATTTGATTTTGATTGCTGGACTGGCCACTAGTACTTACAAGTAAATGAGCAACTCCCTTTTTTTGTTTTTTTGTTTTATTTTGCCTATCACTGTGGGACTTGTTAAAACTAGACAAATGCTGATGTTTGTTGCAATGAAGAGTAGCATGTAGCGACTATGTATCATTGCCGTGAGTCATCAACACGCCTGTCACTGCAGCTTGTATTCATTTCCCCAATATTATGTGCATGGCCTAAGGTTCTGGCCAGCCTTGACCCCACACGCGGCCCGGTAAGTGAGACAGAGCGGGGGCCGTCCACGAGGCTAAATCTTGAGGAACACTTGGCAGGAGGGGAGAGTGAAGGAAATTATCACTATTGTAGGGAGGAGTACACCATTGTTGTGTTGAGGAATTCTGCTGCTGCTGCTACTACTACTACTACTACTACTACTACTACTACTACTACTACTACTACTTTCCACTACTACTAACATCTACTACTACTACTAACATCTACTACTACTACTAGTACTACTACTACTACTACTACTACTACTACTACTACTACTACTACTACTACTACTACTAGTAGTAGTACTACTACTAGTAGTACTACTACTACTAGTAGTACTACTAACACTACTACTACTACTACTACTACTACTACTACTACTACTACTACTACTACTACTACTACTACTACTACTACTAACATCTACTACTACTACTACTACTACTAACATCTACTACTACTACTACTACTACTACTACTACTACTACTACTACTACTACCACTACCACTACCACTACTACTGCTACTACTACTACTACTACTACTACTACTACTACTACTACTACTACTACTACTACTCCTACTCCTACTCTTACTCCTACTACTACTACTACTACTACTACAGATGAAGAGAGAGAGAGAGAGAGAGAGAGAGAGAGAGAGAGAGAGAGAGAGAGAGAGAGAGAGAGAGAGAGAGAGAGAGAGCAGGAGCAGGAGAGCAGTAGCAACAACAAATAATAACAGAAATGCTAATAAAAAATCGGAATAATATATAATAATAATAATAATAACAACAATAATAAAAGCTATAATGATGTTTACACTTTACACTTGGCTTGGCTGATGGCGTGGCGACTGGGAGAGGGGAAGTAGAGGTGAGGAAGCAGGAGGCGTAGGTAGAGAGAGGTGCAGATCAACAGTCAACAGATCGATGTAAGTTACTGTGAGTAGAGGATGAGGCCGAGGACGGTAGAAAGTAGTTCAAGATGCAGAGGGGTGACGGTGGCCAAGCTTAGGGAAGAGCAAGGGAGGGAACTCTATAGGAAAGGGAAGAGAGAGAGAGAGAGAGAGAGAGAGAGAGAGAGAGAGAGAGAGAGAGAGAGAGAGAGAGAGAGAGAGAGAGAGAGAGAGAGAGAGAGAGTGTGTGTGTGTGTGTGTGTGTGTGTTTATGTAAGAGTGGGATCTGGCCAAGGGCAAAATTAGGCGTGATTGAAAAAAAAAGAAAAGAAAATA
>CM035199.1:11340272-11345272 GCA_020233015.1 Callinectes sapidus | reverse complement strand
TCCGTCTTCATTCCGTGAAAGGAAAATACGAGTATCGTCGCCAGGGATTTCCTTCAGTGCTTTACGGAAGCCGGATGAGTGTTGTGCGTTTGTCCACAAGAGTGCAGGATGAATTACTCATTGAATTGGTTCGGCATCATCGTGGAGATTAAGATAGATTTAGAGAAATTCGTCTAAGAAAAAGCTACATACATAAGAATCTCTGCCAGTAAGGGCTAACACACTCTCAATATAATGTTATAGGATATAAGGTCAAGGAAAACCGCTTAACATTGGACGTGAAAGCAGCGTGTTATTTTTTGACCGTGTGAAACTAAAAATACGTGGTTAATGAAAATAACATATACTATATGTGGATATTTTTCATAGTGTGAAGGTCACCAGTGAAGTCTCACATGCCTGGGCGTTTCTTCTCAAGGACAGGTGTGATTTTCTGGATGTCCATTGGTCAGCTAAACACTCCTCATCTCCAGCTGCCTTTTCTTTTGTCATATTCAATACACTGATTTGTTGCATACATCAACTTTTTGTTTATCCTTTTTATTATACACTGTATTTTAACCTCTCTGACATTCTCATTACCAAACAGACATTTCTCTCAATTTTCTCCCACTTTCACTTCACATCCAGCTGACTCTCTCCCCGCCCACTTCATGTATTCCAATGTCTTTACTTGCTTTATTTCAGTCTCGTCATTACCTAACGTGCACACACCTATGCTCGTATCGCCTCGCCACCCACCAACACTTCTGATTTCTACTCCTTTACTTATGGTTCTTCATTAGCACCTCCCGTCACTCCAGCGCTCTCCGTTTGTTCATAACTTGTCAAAACACCATTCGCCGCCAAACATTCATGACTTCCGTGCTGACTCCTTAAGCAGCTGCCACCTCTCCACCTCTCCACTCTCTCCACCTCTCCACACTGCTGTCCGTTGCTTATGTGTGCAGCTCTCTCTCTCTCTCTCTCTCTCTCTCTCTCTCTCTCTCTCTCTCTCTCTCTCTCTCTCTGCCTGTTTGTCAGTGTATATCTTCACGAAGCCGTCCATCGAGTTGTGTCTGTCTATTCAACTATCTGCCTATCATTTGTATATCTGTGTGTCTTTATCACTCTGTCTGCCTCTCTGTCTGTGTATTGAATGAGTAATCGATTGATCTATTTTTGTCTTATCTTGATGAAAAGTCCTTATCTCGGATGCTCGATTTTTTTTTTTTTTTTTTCGGTATCAAAGGATTTTGCAGTATTAGTATTGAATGATTTGGAAAGGAACATGGAAAATATAATTACTTTGGTGAGACAGAAGTGCTGTGATTCGATGTGATAAAGCGTACTTTAGATGCGAGCACTCGTGCGTTCTTGTTGTTGTTCACTGACGTTCGTCTGTGGGTGTAGTGCCTTGACACAGCCAGCCAGCCAGCCGCCTCACTGCGGAAAGTGCTCAAAGCTCGCGGTAATTGACCCTTGGCTGAGGAATGACAACACTCAGCACAGGCCGGTGCAGTCAGATCACGGCCCCTCAGCCAGCACCACGTACCTACTGTACCTGCAGGTGAGCAGGGGCCGCCAGGACCACCTATGAAAGCTTACTCTGCTTCCTTAGTCACTCCAGGGACGCGAACCCAAGCCTTCTCAGCTGTGTGTGTGTGTGTGTGTGTGTGTGTGTGTGTGTGTGTGTGTGTGTGTGTGTGTGTGTGTGTGTGCGTGCGCGCGCAATTACTTGAGGCAACTGAACGACGAAAAAAGTTGTCTCAAACCTGTATAGAGGAGAGGATGTTCATCTCTTCTCGCCCTTTGTGCTGTTGGTTGTTGTGTCGCCGCTGTCCATCACGGCACCATCCCGCAGTCTTTCTTTCTGCCTCACCTCAAAAATTACGCTCCGATGCTTCATCATCATCATCATCATCATTATCGTCTCTGCAAGAAACTTTCTTCTTTCTCACACCCTTATTTTGTCCACCACTAGTGCAAGAGTTGACCAGTATTCCCAATCATTCATCCCTTTCTCTGGTAAAGCCAGCCTTTTTCTGTATTTCCATCTACTTATGAGCTGTACTCATGTATGAGGAAGGTTTCAAGACATTTATCCCATTTTTGTTGTTTTTTTCGATTTTGTTGCCCTTGGCCAGTTTTTCCTTCTTACATAAAAGAGAAAAATTATCATCATCATCATCTTTCATCGAACTTTCCCTCACTCTGTAGTTCAGGCACTGTGAGGGTTGCTGTGGACACCGTGGCTCTGAAACCTGTTACAACATAGACTGATGTTCTCTGTTTTACTAACCGATCGGGTCTTTATTGTTGAGTAGGGCATAAGCTACAAAGAAGTGGAAGATGGAGGCTTGATAGAGGCCAAGGTCGCGTGGTGAATAGTGTTGTGTGTGGATCTCCCTACCACGTGTCCTCTCCATGGGGGAAGTTCCCGGCGTCCACAACCAGATTTTCCTAATGAGATTAAGTCTAGCCACCCGGTATGCCTTAATTTAATCCTACTTCTCCATATAGTCACTTGATTGAAGGTGGTGAATGTAGAGATGAATGTAGAAACGCACAAAGACAAGCAGTGTTATTGTCATTGGTCAAGAAGACAAAGGGATCTGAGATGAAGGTTTGGGGCGCATCGTCAGCGACTAGTGAGTGTGGGCGGTGAGAGTCTGTTTTCCTTGAGCTTCTCGAGGCACAAGGGTCAAACGTCCGTGTGTATTAGTTATGTAGATACTCCCACGTCTCCCCCACCATGCCACCACCCCACCCCTACAGCCGCCCTGCCCTGTCGTGAGAGGCCTGTCATTCCTCTCTAGTTCTAATTTTGAAGGAGGGACGGGCCTCGTGCCGCCCCAGGGTGCCTCTCCTCCCGGTCTTGTTACGTAAAAGATGCCGTGGAGGACTCGCGCTGAGACTCTCTTTGCTTGTTTTGGGCCACACTAGAAATTCAAAACTTTCCCTTCCATATTTTGTATTGTTTCTTTTCTGGTGCGTCTTTCCTTCCCTTGCGCGGTGGTGGACAGTTGACGTCCCCGGCTGTTCCTTTTCCTTCTTCTTCTTCTTCTTCTTTCTTTTTTTCTTGCGGAGAGTTTTCTCGTGGCCGTGACAAACTGACAGAAGCCTCCCTTAATGACCGGTGTGGACTGTAAGGAGACACGCTGCTCATTCATTTCACCCGCTTTTCACTTTTCTCCTCTAGGAATTAAAAGTTTGTGAATAGTGAGATCCTTAAAACTTAATTTGCTTCGTTAAGTTAAGGTGCGAGAGACTGACGCGTCTGTGTCCAGGGAGGGTCTTTGTGTGACTACGTAAACAGTGTAGCGGCAGTCTTGTGGGACCGTTGGGCGGCTATTGATCATTGTAGCGTGGTGGTGGTGGTGGTGGTGGGTGAGATGGTGTAGGGGGGAGTGGAAGGGCTGCCTTTGTAGATGACTATACATAAGGATGGATTAGTATTGTGTAAGATTGAGCGATATGGGTGTTGTGGTGGTAGTGAGTAGTGATGGGTGGAGTGTGTGTGGTGCGTGGTGCGTGGTGGTGGTGGTAGGGAGAGTGTATTGGGGCAGCGTTGTGGGGTTAGCAGTGTTGGCGGTGGAAGTGGATGGATGCCTCGTAGGTTTGGCAGCACGTGTATTAAGTGTTGCTGTCACCTTCACTTTCCTCAGGCTCTTATCACCTTCGTGTGGCGGCAGCACAAGGACACAATTTGTAGAGGATAAGCAATGTGTGGCAGCTGATGGTGATGCGGAGAGAGTGGAGGAGAGGGGCGTCTTGGCCTAATAGTCACACACTCGCCGCAGTGGTGGTGATGTTTGGTGATGGTATTACATAAGAGAATTTCACCTTCGTTACGCACACATAGCAGCAGTACTCGGGTCGTGTTCGCCGCAGTCGCTTGTATTGTTTATATGAATTAAGTCAGCCGTTTGTGTCGTGCACCGCACTCTGACAAGCCAGGGAAAGTTAGACGGCCAGGAAGGTTAAGAGCTTCCTGTGCAGACGCCATCCCGCACCCACACTTCCTGGTTGTAGCGGCGAGCGGAAACGCTTGCTGTGATCGCCAAGACGCCGCATCCGCCTATGGCCATTGATTTGCCCCACGGCACGTTGCGAAGCGTTAGGCTGCGGAGTCGCGGTCGCAAGCCGTAGCAGCCCCGTCAGTAATCCCAGCTGGGGCTACAGAATGAATGCCACATGGACGGCGCACTGACGTTGTGGTTCGATGCCAACACTGTAAGACGTGTTGAAAACTCATCTGATACTGTTTGTTGTACTAATTACAAAGAAGGCAAGAGGAAGTGTCACTGAGAGCAGGCATTGCAATGTATCTCCTTCCAACAATGTGGGTCGTCACCGCTCTAGGCGACCTTGGCCCTCAGTAGATAATGACCTTGACCCGTAGAAGTGAGCGGGTCGGTAGTGTGTTGTGAGCGCGCCAGAGCGGCGCACCTTTAGTGTGGTCCTGCTAGCGCCACCCTATTGTTCTCGGTCCCCGTCGCTATTTTCAAAACCCTAATTAAGTATTTTAGTCAGTTTTGTTACGTTAATTACTGATGTGGGGATATTTTGTTTGTTTGTGTGCGTGCGTGCATGGATGGATCGGCGACCTTCTGTGCCACGCGTACTGGTGGATATGGAATAGCCTTGGCGGCACTGGTGATGGTGTGCGCCAGAGGGTGCGAGGCTCCAGGGTGACGCTGTAACGTGCCCATGCGGCGTACCCTGCAGCGCGGCACCGTTGATATTTTACGCAGTGATATAAGGCGTAGTGGAAGCTGACAGGCAGTAATGTGAGCAATGCTGTGGAAAGTTTTTGTTCTGGTGATTATAGTGTACGTACACCCGCGAAGCACCAGCTTGGCCCGGCATGTTTCAACAGTAGTTGTACATAGAGTGAGTGAGGGTGTGAGGAGGCTTGGCTCGTGCCCGCTGCGCCGCCAGATGAGGAGAATTGGATGATGTGTATTGGCTAACTTAACCTCGCAGAGCTTCATCGCGGCTTGGATCGGGAAGGGAGA
>CM035199.1:11335272-11337772 GCA_020233015.1 Callinectes sapidus | reverse complement strand
TCTCTCTCTCTCTCTCTCTCTCTCTCTCTCTCTCTCTCTCTCATAATCGTAACTGACCCAACATGGAGCAACCTGGTGTTATTAATCTCTGAGGGATCATTGTGGATGGACACGTTACACCGCCACTTGAGACCCGTGAAGGTGCATGCCGCGGCAAGCACCACCACACCAGTGAACCAAGGAACGCCTCACGCCGCCTTTATTGAGCTGAGCTTCTGCTGCATTGCGAGGCTCAGGGCAGACCGGCATCGCAGCCTCAGCCTCGCCGGGACGAGAACCAGGCGCAGGCAACGTCCGCGTCTTGCCACACGGGAGGAGGTCAACAATAGATTCTCCGCTCGTCACCTCCTTCTCCTGCCATTACTCACGGAGCCTCGCCTGGCACGTCCTTCCTTATAAGTTAGGAAATGAACGAGTGGTGTGTAGGGGCGGGTTAGAATTCCGGGAAAGGTTAGGGTAAGGCGTTATATTTGACACGGAAGGCATGTGATAGGGTGATGGGGGAGGTGGTGGTGGTGGTCATAGTGGCGGGGATTGCTGTCTTCACTTTTTTTTTCCCCTTATCATCATCATCATTATCGTCATCATCATTATAGTTTCCTCCCCTCCTCCTCCACGTATTTATCTTCTGGCCTTTGTCGTTATCGTAATCTTTTAATGGCATTTACTGTTACCAAGACGCACGCAGCCGTTAAATGTTATAGTGCAAGTGATGATGATGATGATGATGATCATATGACATCAACAACAACAACAGCCATAGACAACAACAGTTATATGACAGTAGTAGTAATAGTAGTAGTAATGGTAGTAGTAGTAGTAATAGTAGTACGGATAATGGTGATGATTCTATTACTATTACAAGTAAGCCTGACGGCTTCTTGCAGCTTCCCTCATTTTCTTATGTACAACTACTACTACTACTACTACTACTACTACTACTACTACTACTACTACTACTACTACTACTACTACTACTACTACTACTACTACTACCACTATAATAATGATAATAATAATAATAATAATAATAATAATAATAATAATAATAATAATAATAATAATAATAATATAGAGACATTCAGACAAGTTGGAGGGAGGAGGTAGAGAAAAAACTTAACTCTTTATACCTGTGTTATCTCTCTACCTTCCCCTCCAATAATAGTAATAATAATAATATCAACCCAATCAAAGTAGCACATCCCATGATCCCACCAGTGTATATTAATGAAAAACTTGTGATTCCTACACGTGTGAGATTTTCTTGGGTGCGGCAAAGCAAGGGAAGGCCGTGGTGGTGGTGGTAGTGGTGGTGGTGGGTAATGGAGTGAAGGGATATTGTCATCATACGAATACGTGTGGCGTGATGTTTGTCTATCAGCGGCGAGTATGAATCATTCGTAGGGCAGCTTTGTCTCTCTTTTTATAGTGTATCCTGCTCCCATAACATGGTATAATATATCTTGATGTCATGGTGTATAGTTGAATCATAACACGTCTATTTGGATGTTGCTCACTATAAGGATTCGAATCACACCATGTACATTTGGATCCTGTGTTTCTTGTTTGGGATCCCACGATATGTCTGTACGTAGGAAATTAATGTATGTATTAATGATTGTTAGTGTTCCTTTATTATAATTTTATGATTTTGAAAGACATCGCCTCTCTCTCTCTCTCTCTCTCTCTCTCTCTCTCTCTCTCTCTCTCTCTCTCTCTCTCTCTCTCTCTCTCTCTCTCTCTCTCTCTCTCTCTCACTCACGCTGCGGTATAATTGGCAGAATGTGCAACGTAGCAAGTGTTCAGTTGTTGAAGAGCGAGAGGGACAAGCGTAGCGTCTGGAGAACATGTGGAGGCCAGTCAGGAAGTGAAGGGGAGAGTTGTGAGGATTGACGTACGAAACTGCGTTGTAAATCTCTGCTGACTCAGAATTATGACACTTATTTGTTTTCCAGTAAGGAGAGATAAGAAATGAGAAAAGGGAGGGTATGTTGATGCTTGTAATGATAGACGTGGGGTATAGATTGTGGTGATGGTGGTGGTATGGGTGATAATGGTTTTGTGATGATGGCGATGATGATGGTTGAGAGAGAGAGAGAGAGAGAGAGAGAGAGAGAGAGAGAGAGAGAGAGAGAGAGAGAGAGAGAGAGAGAGAGAGATTTGATTTATTTTTTATATTTATTTATTTGCCTTTCTTTATATTTTGTACATCTGCGTTACATATAAAGTATGCATCAAGGCCAGGTCTATTAAACCGAAGCTTTTATATAGACCTGGATACAAATAACAGAATATAATAAGAAATAACAGAACTAGCACAAATATGGTCACCTTAACTCTTCAAGTAAGAATTTTAATCATATACTAGTTAGAATTTCATCCTTAATACAGATGATGATAAACTTAAAATTATGCATTGATTCCAGAGAGAGAGAGAGAGAGAGAGAGAGAGAGAGAGAGAGAGAGAGAGAGAGAGAGAGAGAGAGAGAGAGAGAGAGAG
>CM035199.1:11310936-11323333 GCA_020233015.1 Callinectes sapidus | reverse complement strand
GAGCACTAATCTGATGGCATGTAAAATAGTTGGTGTTGATGTGTGGTGTGGTTGCAATGGTTACCTAAGTCTTCAATACCTTAATCTTTTCAATTCAGGGAAGATGTCATGGAGACGAAGGAAAAAGAGTGAGAGGGAGGGAGGGGGGGGTGTGGGGGGTGTTAGGGGCAAAAATTCAAGGAAATACGAAATGCGAGCTTTGACGTAATACTTGAGAAATCACTTAATTACTTGGGTTAACGGTGGTGTGTGTGTGTGTGTGTGTGTGTGTGTGTGTGTGTGTGTGTGTGTGTGTGTGTGTGTGTGTGTGTGTGAAAAGAGACTAGTGAAGGGAGAAAAGAAGAGATGCGAAGGCTGGATAGAGAGGAATGAGGCAAAGATAGGGACAATAAGTAGATGATGGATGTAATGATGGTGTAGAAGGGGAAGAAAATGGGGTGATGACTGTGTGGTGTTGTTTTGTTAGCTGTGGGTGTAGCAGTGGTGGTGGTGGTGGTGGTGCCCGGATGCTTCGTGTGTGTGTGTGTGTGTGTGTGTGTGTGTGTGTGTGTGTGTGTGTGATCTGATTTTTTTTTTTTCTTCTTCTTTGTGATATTGACGGATTTTCGGTCTGTTCTATACTTAGTTACGTTGGGAAGTTCATATTTAGTGACTGGCTGTTTTGTTGCTTTTAATCTTTGGAGGAAAAACGAAACATGAACCAGATGCGATTCGATATAATGAGAGAGAGAAAGTGTACAGACGCAGAGGATATATATTATCGGACGGGGCTGGTGACATCGCGGTCACTATTAGTTGACGTGGAGTGCCCTGGCTGTCTGTAGAGACATGTTTCCAAGAACTAGTTAGGAGTATCATTTTGTAGAGGAGTGTTGCCCAGTGTCACCCAGTACGAGTGTAGCAATACCAGAAAAAAAAAAAAAACGTATTTATTTGTACTGGAATGTGTAGCGTAGTACTTTGTTGCTTAATGTTTTGCTCTTTATTGTCTCCACAAAAATTCAAGATCAATTCAATATTGTTTAGCCATAAGCACAGACGTTGTTTATTTGTCATCACTGGTTTAAATTAAGTTGAGGGAGAAGAAGCATATATATATATATATATATATATATATATATATATATATATATATATATATATATATATATATATATATATATATATATATATATATAAGATGGAGGAAGCTGACCAAAAGCAAAAAACGTTTGATAAGAACATAAGAACATAAGAAAATAAGGAATCTACAAAAGGCCGGTTGGCCTACTCGAGGTAGTTCCTGTGAATCTAAAAAGAATATATCCTCTACCATCTATCATCTCTATCCATGAACTCATCCAACCTCTTTTTAAAACAATCAATAGATTTAGCACTGTGTCTTCAGTTCAATTTTTTTTAAGCGAATTTATATTTTTGTCGGTTCTCTATTGGTGATCATGAGTGGGAATATCAAAGTAGAAGAAATAAACCTTAAATTGCTCCTTACGGCACACCGCAGATGAAGTCCTACCATTGTTGTATTACGTGTCTTATGATGTTCTGTCCTACATAACTCGTGTCTCACTCCACATCGGGACAGTCAAGCCTTACCAAGCCACCCGCGAACCTCGCCTGCATAATGATGAACTCGTGGTCAATAAATCTCTCTCTATATATATCTATCACCTATATATGTATGTATGAACCTATTTTTATCTATCTATTTATCCTATTCATCTGTCTATCTATCTATCTATATTTATCCTTCTATCTATCTATCTATATATCCCTCTATCAATCTATTTATCTATCTATTTATCTGTATGTCTGGGTGAGGAATAGCGTAGCAGCGAGGACTTGTGCACACATTATGAGTAGGCGTGACTCAGTTCTTTACGAGACCCATCATTGTTGACCATTAAGGTTATGTGTTGACTGGTGTGTTGAGGGTCATCTTGGACTGTGTGGCTGTGTCATGTGGCGTGCTCCAGCCATGGTGAGGATGGTGATCAGCAGGAGGAGGAGCGCAAGGAGGAACGATTGGAAGAGGAAGAAGAGGAGGCAAAAAGAGTACTGGGAAATGTCAACGTAATTAGGAGAGGAGGAAGTTTGGTCAAGAATATCACCTGCTTTCATCTTGTCTCTTGAGAGGTCTTGGAGTCAGTACACAATATCAGAGGTACTCGAGTACACAATATCGTGTACTTATACTCGTATATGTGTTCAACATTTCCACAGTACTTGTACTCGTACTCGAACGTCAAGTACTTGACAGTTTTACAAGTAGTTTCGAGAGTACATGAACAACAACAACAACAACAACAACAACAACAACAACAAAATATTAAGGTGTGGTGTGGTGCCTGACGATTGTGAGGGTGGGTGAGGCGAGGTGAGACTGACAAGGGTGTGTCCTTGAGGAAGCCAGGTGGACTGGGTTAATGAATCCCTAAGGTGAGTAAAGTCAGGTGAAGCACATCCGTCGCCCCTTCTAGCACTGTTATTAACCTCTTTGCACCTTAGTGGCAATGAAAAGTGGCTGTGAAATGCTGCTTGGACAGTGAGGCTGTGTTACTAATATGCCCATCCTAAATATTCGCTCGTAAAGACCAATATTGCGTGAACTCTGGAATCAGTTTGGCTGTTGTGGTCATTGCTACCGTGATGGAGAGGTGGAGAGGTGAGAATCATGGCCAGAGGTCAGGTCACTATACATATGAGTGTATACAGTCGCAGATCACTGGTCCAATAGGATATGGCTTCATGAAGAATATGAAAGCACTTTCACCAGCCAGTTGGCAGGTCAGGAAATTACAAAGTGGTGTGCAAGGCAAGCGCTGCGATGCCGCAATATCTTGTTCCAACACCTCAACGTCAAATTTCTACAAACACATGAAGGCAATTACTGCAATTTTTTTCTAATTCTATAAAAAAAAAACATGAATAACAATGATAATGGTAATCGTGTGTGTGTGTGTGTGTGTGTGTGTGTGTGTGTGTGTGTGTGTGTGTGTGTGTGTTCGTGAGAGAGAGAGAGAGAGAGAGAGAGAGAGAGAGAGAGAATTTGAGTGAAAGTACTTGCACTTGGATTCGAATACAGTACCAAAGTACTCATACTCGAGACTCGAGTCCAACTATGTACTCGTACTGGTGATATCATCATGTTATCGTACTGGTACTTGGGTAAGAAAAATGTACTCGCCCCAAGCCTGGTTTGAACTCAGAAACCTGACCTTGCCGTGGGAAAAAAATATCGAAGGAAAGGGGGAGATGTAATAAAAATAAAGACAAACACGTATGACTGCGGGAACGAGAAAGTGTGTGTGTGTGTGTGTGTGTGTGTGTGTGTGTGTGTGCGCGCGTGTGCGCTTGCGTGCGTGTGTGCGGGCGGGCGGACGAGTGGGCGGGCGGGCGTGCGTGCGTGTTCTCTCTCTCTCTCTCTCTCTCTCTCTCTCTCTCTCTCTCTCTCTCTCTCTCTCTCTCTCTCTCTCTCTGTCGTAAATGATGACTTAACATTACTACTATCTGTTTTCAGTGTCTCCACTTTTCTCCTGCTCTATTGTCTCCTGCTTCCAATTAAGAACACTTCACAAGTATAACGATTGTAGCTATTTTCAACTCAACACACAATCTTTACATGGGATAAGACATTTTCTGGTATCATTTCCTGCTGCATCTGTCTATAGTATTTCCCTGCATCTCTTCCCTCTGCTGTGACCTGTGGCCCGCTGGGAGACACGTGGGAGTCAGGTCAGCTCACTACGCCACGGGAAGAATCTTACGTCCATATTCCACCTCCACTGTTTCAAAAGGCTCCTGTTTAAGTGACACAAGTTTTCAAGAGTGTCTTTATGGTACTAATGACAAATGAACAAGGTTACTATAAGAGAGAGAAAAAAAAAACCCGGCTTGTAATATCTGTAATATCTTGTAATATCTGTGGCCTTTGAAAATAGTCGTGGTGAGAGATCGTAGCGTTTCTGAATACGGACCATAGTATTTCTGTGTATTCCTTCCTCCCTGTGACCTCTGGCCCGCTGGGAGGCACTGGGGAGTCAAGTCAGCTCACTATAGGGCCACAGGAGGAAAGTTGGATCTTCAGCCTTTCTTACGTTCTCCTACTGGACCGTCTCTCGCGTCACCTTTTCACCTCACGGCTTTTTCGCTTTTTCCACCCTTTCCTCCCCCTTTTCCTCGCAGCCTTTTCTTTTTCGGCCTCAGTCCACGCCGTTTCCCTCTGACCTCCTACTGTTTCCTTTACTCAACACAAAACTTTCGCTCCGCTTCGATGTTATTCCGTCTCTCTCTCTCTCTCTCTCTCTCTCTCTCTCTCTCTCTCTCTCTCTCTCTCTCTCTCTCTCTCTCTCTCTCTCTCTCTCTCTCTCTCTCTCTCCGGTTCCCTGCGTCAGTTGTGGCTGTAAGTAAGCTTTTCTTCTCCCTTCTTGATAGAAGTTAAATATATCGCGTAGGGCCCGCCAGGAGAGAGGCTATTCTAGGGAAGATTACCAACGGGGTGTGCATGGCGTGGATGGTGGATAGGGGAGGGGCGGGGGAGCGGGGATGGGGTGAAAAGCGAGATGGGGAGAGGAAGAAGAGGGATAAGAGGGGAAATTCTTGGAGAAGTGGGTTGAGATACACTTCAAGACAGCGGCTGAGGGAGTGAAGAGGCAAGAGAATGAGTGGTGGAGGAAGTAATCATGAGAAGTTAATACTTGCCCATCCATCCAATGGCGAGGCACTTAGCGACAATGTGTCCCGCCGTGCATCCCGGAGCTGCCCGGTGGGCCGCGGCAGCCTCACACTGTGTCTGGTCTTGACGTCATGCGGGATATTTTACTATTTTTTTTTCGCACAGTTGTATTCTTTCCTACTTCTAGTTGGCCTTGATATTTCATATTATGTCCATTAATGGATTACAGATTGTATGGCGGGTGTTGTGCAAGGTGACTGTGATTGCAAGACTAATACGTTATCTCTTGTTCCAGGTGAGTGTGACGAACAGAGGTGGTGCTGGAGGTCCGAGGCTGAGGCAGACAGGTAGGTGTACAGAACGTGTGGGTGGAGGTGGTGCGGCCTTCGGTTCTGTCAGGTGTGGCAGCACCGGTATTAACCCCACCCTGGCCTGGTAGTCAGCGCTGAGGTTGGGGGGTAAGGGGGAAGAAGAAGGAGTTTGCTGGAAGGTTCGCCATGTCAGCGCCTGGCAAGATATTGTGTGGATGAGACTCTTAAGACTTGATATTGCGAGTCAGTGATATCTGAGAAGCGACATCAGGGAGCGGACACTTACAGATGCCTCACAAGGTCGTTAAGACTTCAGGCACCCAAGTCAGGCACCACCACCACCACTGCCCCCTGTGACGACCAGACTGTAAACGAGGTCATAACGTCACATTAGTGTCCACTGAAGACTCGAGGTGATTCTAGGCCTTGCCTTATTATGTTAACGGCGCTCCTCCTCTGGGGAAGGACGCAGGCAACCCCCCTCCCCCCCCATGCTTTGTATGTCATCAGGACGGAGTTTAATGGTCATTTTAGACGAACGATGAATGTATTTTTTTCTATATATTTTGATGGTGATCCCATGGTAAAGTAGAGCGGCTCACATCTCGTTCCGTCCCGCCCTGCCCCGCACGTTTCTGTGTTGGCAGCCTTGATTGCAGTACGTACCACACCAGGGCAGCCTTGACAGTGACTTTCCCTAACTTGATGACCCTGTATTCACTTCGCCAGACAGTCATTCACACAGCGGCCGTGCTTGGTTTGCAGTAGCACTCCCTGCTGGCCTTCAGCCTATTGTCAAGCAGTACAGTGAGACAGACCACGCTGCCCCGCCACAGAAGGAACACTTTTGCAGGACGCAGTAACGAGGTGCACTTGATGTACTTAACCACCGTGTTCTTTTGTTGTGGAGGTCAAGGCACCGCAGCTGGCGACGCGACCTTCCCCACTCTGGGTGTTGTTGTTGTTGTATGTTATCTGTGTGGTATCTTTGGTGGTGTGTGTTTTGGCTGGTGATGGTGAGGGGAGGAGGAGCAGGACGTGGGGCTGGCGTATGGTAATGGCGAGGGGGGATAAGGGTTGAGATAGGTTGATAGGTACTCAATAGGTCAGGGGGGCGATTGTGGCCTTGGCGTGATGACGTCACGACGCTCGCCACGCCCATCCCACCAGTCCGCCATGACTCACCTGGCGCCCCTTACACTGATTAACGCATGTGGCTAATGACCTCTCGCTGCTAAACACACGCAAAGAGCGGGTGGCGGTGTCTCGGAGCAGTTGTTGAGGCGTACTTGTCACCTGAGTATAATACGCCTGCGTAGTGTGTGTATGTCTGGCTCCCGTGTGTGGGGCCGTCATGCTGCCGCCAGAGACGTGTGGCACTAAGCTTTTGTTTGGCTTCGACACAACACGGGAAATGCCACTAATTAGGAGCGATATGTAATGAAATGGCGCGTTAATAACACTTTCGGAGATATATGGCTACGTTTCCGGGGGAATAAACGTGTTCCTCAGCCACGCCCTCATCCCAGTGATGCATCAGTTAGTTCTTCACGAGGTTGGAAACGATAGAGATGAGGCCTCAGAGGTGGGAGGGGGCGGGGGGGGACCTTGTAGATGAAGAGATACGTAAACAACACCTCCCCTTCGCTTCATTCCCCTCCACACAGCTGCCAGACTCACACTTGTGCTTACCTCACTAATCACCCCCACCCAGTTGTTTTTCTGGACCGACACAGTAACTCCTCCGTAACCTTGAGTGACCTGGCTGTGGCCCGGGTCGTGCGTCACGATCTCGCTGACCTCACGGCAAAGGTGGGCGGCCCGGGTGGTCACGATATCGACGAGTGGGCGGGATCCAGGAGCAGTGCGCTGGGCTCCCCGGCTGCGCGTCGCCTATCCTGTATGGAAGAGAGAGAGAGAGAGAGAGAGAGAGAGAGAGAGAGAGAGAGAGAGAGAGAGAGAGAGTTGGATAGTGAAAGTGAGAGATTAGAAGAACGTAAAGGGCGAGCAAGACCAAAGAAAGAAATATTTTCCCTGAGAGAGAGAGAGAGAGAGAGAGAGAGAGAGAGAGAGAGAGAGAGAGAGAGAGAGAGAGAGAGAGAGAGAGAGAGAGGGAGAGAGAGAGGGAGTGTCGGGGGGTTAGGGAAGCTTACAGCTGTCATGTTTTCAAATGTCTATGATGATTTTTGGTGATGAGCGTGGATGGATGGATGGATGGATGGATGGAAGGGGATCAAGGTGAGGGACGAGGGGCGCAGTAGGTTAGTTTACCCAGGTAATTGAGGCTTAATTGGCTGGTAATGAGCCTCAGGTGGAGTGTGTCCCTGCATGGAGAGAGAGAGAGAGAGAGAGAGAGAGAGAGAGAGAGAGAGAGAGAGATGCGGTTACATTCATTATACCATATAAAGGACAAGATATTCATTCCTAAGTCTGATGAAGTCATTATCACATTATATTTAGTCCAGCAGTGAGGATGTTACTTCGTACACTGTATAATCACGTTACAATGGGGAGGGGAGGGGGGGGGGGGAGGTGTCGACAAGGCCCTCAGTGTTAGCTATCAGGCTGGAAGTAAAGGGCTTAACCTCTTCAGTACAGGGACACATTTTCATATTTATTCTACTTATTATTTGTCGATTTTTCTACATGTGGGGATTAGAATAGTACAGACTCTAGCCATTAATCTTCTGACGTCCATACACCCTTCCTAATGTCAATAAAAGTCGTCTAATTACACACAAAAAAACTCGTGATGAAAATGTGTCCCAGTAGTGAGGTTGATGAAGTAAATAGGAAGATTGACCCTCAAGTAAGATGGGAGATTACTGGAATGAACGCTGCAAGATCAGATGGTTAGTGCACAGGCAATAGGGAGCATTTAGAGGCTGGGCAGAGTCGTAGGAGGGTGACGGAAGGACATGGGAGACTCGCAGAAAGGTGACGGAAGGAGAGACTCATAGCAGGGTGACGGAAGGATAAACTCGTAGAAGGTGACGGAAAGATAGACTCGTAGGAATGTGACGGAAGGACAGACTCGTAGAAGGTGACGGAAGGAGAGACACATAGCAGGGTGACGCAAGGATAGACTCGTAGAAGGTGACGGAAAGACAGACTCGTAGGAATGTGACGGAAGGAGAGACTCGTAGAAGGGTGACAGAAGGACATAGGATTCATTTTACGTGTTATACAAGAACTGCCTCCTGTAGTCATAATGTGGGGCGCTGTGCCGGATGTTTGGATGAGGTGTTTCATTAGCGTGGAAAAGCTCATCTGATAGCATTACACGGCGTAGCGACAGTTATTGGAGGTCTGGTCTTCCTCTCCTCCCTGGCAACGCTGCTAACAAGGTATTGCGTCAGGAGGATTTGGGTTCGTATTCAGAAACACTAGGCACTATTTTTTTGAAGGCCACAGTCATAGTTAGCCGGGTTCTTAAGAGTGTTTCTGTTAGTGATGATGCTGAAAATTTGTTATTCTGTCATTAAAACTGAAAATATCCTGAAAAGTCGGTGTAACTTCTTTATTATTTATACAGTGTGAGTTATTTTACGGGATTTTTTTTGTTAAAGGAGTCAGTCCACTTAATGAAGACCTCTTATCTGAAAGCCCACCTATTTTTTTAACCGTTACCCCGAGTGGATGACCAATCTCCTCCTCGGACCTTGCGCAGGATTCGAACCCGTGCACTTAGGGATCTCAAGGCCCCCAGAGCACACGTGGTTCAACTTCAACTATTAGAGCCTTTGAATGTAGTGAACGTGTGGCGTCCCTTGGGTATTGTCCCTGGTGAGTGCATGGCGGCGTCAGTGTGCGTTGCGTCACCACGGACGGCCTTGTGGGTTGCCTTGGGTGTGAAATAAAGTTGGTGGAATTGGTGTGTGGCTTCAAGACCGTGAGGATTTTGAAGAATTTGGTCAAACTTTCATGGAAGTTTTCTCGCTAAAGACGTCAGGCGTGAGAGAGAGAGAGAGAGAGAGAGAGAGAGAGAGAGAGAGAGAGAGAGAGAGAGAGAGAGAGAGAGAGAGAGAGAGAGAGAGAGACGAAAAAGTTGTATATTAAATGTCTGTCTGAGTGACCTGAACTATATACGTACAAGATGATAAAACCTTTCTCGCCAAAAGAAAGAAGCCAAGATTTATCACTTTCGATATAATGTGGTACAGTGGAACTGCTTGCGCTCTGGGGGCCTTGAGATCCCCGGGCGCATGGGTTCGAATCCTGACTACGGTATGAGTGGAGATTGGGCGTCCACTCGGGGTAACGGTCCCCAAGTGGGTGGGCTTTCAGATAGGAGGTCTCCGTTAAGTGGTCTCCTTTAGCCCATAAATTCTCGTAATGAAAAAAAACCCAGATTGTATAAATGATAATAATAATAATAATAATAATAATATTAATTATAATAATAATAAAAACATTACAACCAACCACGCAAGGGGCTACAGATCTGCTGCAACTTTTCTTTCTATGGCTTTTTTTTTCTTTCATTTCCTCCGTGACTGCAGGTAAATGTTATTGCTGAGAAACACTTTACACATGGTAATTCACAATGTACGACACATATTTCTTAGTCTTTTATTTCACTTTATTTCATTTTTATTTATTTATTATTATTATTATTTTTTTTTTTTGGTGAAGGATGTGAGGCAAGTAATCCCCCTCACCACAGTTTATCATTCCACAGTCCTGACTTAGGTACCACTTCCTCCACTTCCGTTTCCTCTTCCGATGTCTTCCCAGTTTCCTCCAGCACAGTAACTTTACTCTCTCTTTACAGTTGGTTTGCTCACTTCCTTTTCCGCGTCCACCGTGCACCAGCATAACGAACGCCCGGTCAGCACGTCATTACTGCAGCGTGTACTTGTGTTGATAGCAAACGTTTGCCGGGGAAAAATGTTATGTTTAATCATACTGTTTAATAGAGCACTATAATTTCCCCTTTGCCAATTAGGAAATGCTGACCTCCATATTACAGCTTCATTATCGCGGAATTGAATGCCAGACAGTTTTACAATTCGGTATTTTTTTCATCCATAGGAAGGAAAATCTGGTGGGCAATTTTTCTTTTCTGACTATCCACGGTAACATTTCTTATTTTTTCTTTACACTTTATATGTGTGTGTGTGTGTGTGTGTGTGTGTGTGTGTGTGTGTGTGTGTGTGTGTGTGTGTGTGTGTGAAGCTGGACGAATAAACGAGAGCAAAGCAGACGAAAGAACACCACCACTAAGCCAGCGTGGGAGTGTGTGGCATTTAATTAATTTTCAACCAAGATGCAACACTCCCTCACCAGTCTTACGGAATGCTGCAAACTCCCTGACTGTCCTCGATGCCACGACATTCTTTACCTCTAATGGTCGTTCCCGCACGACAGCTCGGGATGCCTCCCTTCTCTGCCCGGCCGTTTTGTTCGCTGTAAGGAAATGCTCACGCTGGCACCGCTTGTACGGTATTGTTGAGGCAATGACCTGGCACTCTACAGCTCCACCACGCATGTTTTGTTCATGGATTAGATCTCTCTCTCTCTCTCTCTCTCTCTCTCTCTCTCTCTCTCTCTCTCTCTCTCTCTCTCTCTCGTCACCCATTATGCAGCAGACCATGCTAGCTAGGGCTATGGTGATTGCGTTACCCAGGGCCTGTAATTCTTGTTGTTGCCGCGGCTGTTGAACGAGTGTCCAACTTGAAACTTGCAACACATCATCATCATCATCCTGCCTGTCATCTGAACAGCGCCAGCCTGCCGCCGTGCCCACGTGGGGTGCATTCCGCAGTAGCAGTGCGGCTGCTGGGGGGCCGTAGGGAGTGGCCACCATTGATTCAGAGGGTTGGCTTTCAGACAACAGTAATACAATGGGCTCATTTGATGCAGGTTATTCGATGTGTATTACAAACATGAAGAGACTGCGATGAATGACGTGACGCATCATCGTCATGGTGATGTTTCATACATACTTGTCCTCTGGTATGCCGTTCCTTTCCTTCCCACATAACATCTAGTGAGTGAACACCTCAGCAAAGGTTCCCAGCGGTGCAGGGAAGTGCCAAATACTGCTGCGACTGTCTTCACACTGCCGCTGATGCTGCTCTTCCGGCTCTTCCGGCCAACGTGTTGACATCTTGCGGCGCCGCCAAAACACGCCAGATTTGACTTATCCTGTGTTATGTCGGGGACTTCAGACCACTCCAGTGCAGAATCAGGAAGATAAGAACACCTGAATCTTTGCTTTTGTCCTTTGTTTTTCACAGACTGGAGATCTCGTCTTCAGTTATTCACATCGCGTATGTTTGCGTTTAAAGTGGCAATGTTGTTGGTGAGTTGGAAAGGTATTGTGATGGTGGTTGGTAGTGGTGGTGGTGGTGTTGGTGTTGGTGTTGGGGTCATGAGGGTCATGTGTCGTGAAGCCTGTCCCCGCCCACAGACATTTCCTTGACGAGGAGGCACAATAAAAGACGCTGTGTAAAGGTTATGGTAGAGGTTATTTTAAGCCAGTCAGCTTGGATAAAGGGGAAAGAGCATTGTGGTGAGTTAAGCCTACTCTCCTGGACCAACCACCACAACTGTCCCACAGAGGCTGCGGCACCACGTGCAGCAAGGCTGGTTGCTCCACGCGGCTCCCATCAGCAGGGAAACGTGATCCTCGTTGTGTGCACTTGAACGTGTTTGTTTCCTCTGGCAGTGGAGGAGGAGGAGGAGGAGGGATTCAGCCTCTGCCGCTCCTCGCACCCAATGCCCTGATGCTGTGGCGACACATCAGCGCCCACGAAATCTTACACTGCACAGCGTTGTTCCATTCATCTTTGACTTACGTATACAACTCAGGCCAGTGTTCTTCCTTGACTTGAATCAGCAACAAACACAGCACCAACTCATTTCCTGGACACGTTGCACGCCCTGACTGACCACCGCAACACTGGACTCTCGCCTCCACGATCATCACCATTACGTGCACTCCAATAGAGAGGGATTGGCGCTTAACCTGTCTGTCGAGTCGTCTACTGAGGCTCCAACACGTTTTTAGAACCTTAGGGAATCGCTCGAAAACTTTTTTAAGCCCTGCAGAGGCCCAGGCGAGTAGCATAGGGCAGCACGAGGGTGGGCCAGTGCTGAGTAAAACAGTGTGCGTGCGTGAGGCCATGTTAGAGGGACATTAGGGGTCTTACGTCTGTATTCTGAAACGCTTCGCCCTCTCACCACATTCAAGAGTTTCTTCTTATAATAAACTAGAAATCTTGCCAATCCATCACCAGAATCGTACGAATACCATTAAATATATGGCTGTCTTCAACTGCAGCCTTTGGTGAATAGTGTTTGTGAGAAAGCAAAGTGTTTCAGAATCAGAATACGGGTTAGTTTGAATGGGATAGTGAAACGCTTACATTCTCTCTCTCTCTCTCTCTCTCTCTCTCTCTCTCTCTCT
>CM035199.1:11288233-11290882 GCA_020233015.1 Callinectes sapidus | reverse complement strand
TATATATATATATATGTATATATATATATATATATATATATAATTTGTAATGTGGTTTTTGTGATAGGTCTTCACCGCCACACAGTTGCCGGATGGAGTGTAGTTTGGTGGGGCAGTGTAGCCCTGAGAGGCGACATGTAGTGTGCCGTAATGACAAGCATTGAGGAGAGGCTGCACAGGTTGCATCAGGTCTGTAACACGAGCATCTGGGAGGCGGTGGAGTGCAAGTCAGGCTAACGAGGACCCTGCATCCTGGAAAAGATTAACTGTCACCGGCAGTATTGGCTTGTCAATAAAATATATTTGCAAACTCTCTGCTCACAGTAAGTGAAGAGAAGAAATGAGATGAGCCCCATTTTCCTTCAGGTGACGTGTACATTATATTGAGCATCGACCTTAGATGCGTGTAGAGATTTTGTCCCGCCGTGCACCGTTGGATGGCGTGGGGCTTGGAAGCCTTGTGTTGTGCTGGGCCTTGCCGTGATGGGCGGTGTGGCGTGAGTGGCGGCCTACAGGGTGTTATCGCTCCCTCTGCACGCAACAGTCTGTCATGAAAATGTCAGACCTTCAAAATATATAAATAATTATGGTTTATGGTTGCGAAGACCCTGCAGCTCTTCAAACAAAGCGCGACAGATAAACATACAGTGTGGATGGATGGATGGAAAAATTGATGGATGGATAGCAAAATCCACTTAAAAAAGCTTCAAAAGAAACTAAGATTGAATATTGCAGTGATAAAAAGTAAGAATGAAAGAAAAATGCTACTCCTTAGTTGAGTATTTAGGATATTCCAACTTTTTTTATGACATTCAAGTCGGCTGTGACTACGAGGGTCCTGTAATATTTCAGCGCGACACAATGTACACGTATGCATTTCCTCTATTCTTTGCACTCGTTCCTTCCTCGGCGAGTAGTCACGTGTCCCGCATTGTTCCATCGCACCGTGACATTCTCAGGGTTGACAGCCGCCCAGCCACGGACACCTGCGTCTTCCTTGCACACTGCCCACGCCTCTCACCTGACCCTGGAAGCCGCACGGTGCTGCTTTGTGCCTTGTGCTGATGCGTTGTGCTGGGATTGGAATGATTTTTGCTTCATTAGTCGTTCTTTTTAGTTTCTCTTAATGTTTTTGGATTTTTTTTTCTTTTACGTGTTTGGACCTTTTGTTTTTAGTGTGTGATTGTGCTGTTTCGGTTCTTTGTTATCAGTTAGTAAATTACTTCTCTGTTTATCTCTACCTGTCTTTTTTTATTTATCTATCTACTATTTCTATCCATCTATCTATCTTTCCATATCTGTCTATCTATCTTTCTTTTTATTTATGTCTATTCATTCTTTTACTCTGCATACCTTCCTGCATACCTATTTATCCATGCAACGTACATAGATGCATGTGTCACTTCCTATCCTTCTTTCCGTGTTTGACGACGCGGAAAGGTAAGGCAAGTGAAGGGAGGTCTGGTTTATTCTAGTGAATGTGTTGTGTCTTCCTCCACCCTCATCCTTCCCCCAGGTCACCAGAACCTTATCGTTGCGCATCCTTAAAACACCAAATCAATAGTCTTGTTCCTCCTTCTTTCTTTTAGTCTCATCTTGTTTTTGTATGTGGTTTTCTTATTTACATTTTTTTTTTTTTTCCCAATCACCTCTGAGTCATTGTACTGTTTTTCTTGTGTTTCGTTTGGCTTTCACTTAGTTTTCGTGATAATAATTCGCGACGTAAATCTCTTACACCTTCACCTCTTCTCCTCAAGTTTCGTCTTACTAATGTATCGCTCACTTATCTTCACTCTCATGATAGATTTTCTTTTCTCTTCGCTCACCATGAATTATTATACGCGGTTCGTGGTAAACTAAACTGAAGATAACGCGCTGCACGTGGAATGTAGTTTTGTTTTTGCATGTTGTTTCGGTACCTTTCAGTCTCATAATCCCGCGTGAATTAGCCGGATTATTGCTGTAATACCTGTTGTAAATCAGATAACTGCTGACGAACGAAATACCATAATCCGCGTTACGTAACCTGCAGAAAATGTGGAGAAAAGAGAGGAGCGAAAAAGAAATGACCACCAAGAATTAATCCCTGGTCATAAAGATAGATAAGATTCATTAATAAAGAGAGAGAGAGAGAGAGAGAGAGAGAGAGAGAGAGAGAGAGAGAGAGAGAGAGAGAGAGAGAGAGAGAGAGAGAGAGAGAGAGAGAGAGAGAGAGAGAGAGAGAGAGAGAAAGAGAGTGAAGGTAAAAAGATAATAGTGATGCCAGAAAATACACACAAGAAAAGCACTCATTTCTTTCACCATACGAACGGAAGAGGACAAAGAAACAAATTACGATAAAGGAGGAAAAAAAAAGTGAACAGGATACACCACACCACCCCCAATATGAGTGACTAAATAGCTGGCGGGAGGAAACTGTGTGTGAAAAGGAAGACATACAACACTGCACAATGGTGGCTATTCCGGGCTGGCCAACACAGCTCTGCCCAGGAAGAAGAGGGAGGAGGAGGAGGAGGAAGAGGAAGAAGAAGAGGAAGGAAGGAGAAGTAACAGGAGGGTCTTGGTGCGCTGTCAGGCTGCAAACAGGCAAATATAAACACCATCATTAACCCCTTCAATATTGTGACGTGTTTTGATATCCATTTTGAT
>CM035199.1:11255733-11283233 GCA_020233015.1 Callinectes sapidus | reverse complement strand
CTCTTCATCTCAATTGCTCTGCCTCTCAAGCGCTTTATTCTGACCACTAATGAATGCATCGCTCTCGTCCTTGACAACACTTGACAACTTGTGACCTGATTTTCGACCTGCGCCTCCCGCCCGCCCGCCTCTCATCCGTCTCCTTTCCTCTAACCCACGTACATTTCTGCAGCATTACATTTTAAGGGCTTCTAGTGTTTACAGAGAGAGAGAGGGAGGGAGAGGGGGGGATCCTCTTCCATTATTACAAGGGAGATATCTTGAAGAATGAATTATCCTGGTTTACGTAACAGACCAGCGAGACCCGTGGTGTGCCCTTACTGTTCCTTGAGGTTACGTTTGGTGTGCCTTGTCTGTGGTCATTGAGTGAGAGGAGACGAGACCGTTATTGAACACTGTAGACATATGACGCGGTACTTGTGTTTAGTCTCTAAGAAAGTGACAGACAGACGTGCGTAACATTGTATTCTCCCATCTCACTGTATTTATTCACAGCGTACTATTTACCTCTCGTCTGTGCTGGGATTCATTCATTTCTCGTTTTATAGGTATGACTCAAAGTTCCTTCCTTTTCTTGCCTCTTTGAATCCCTTTAGTTTCCTCTCTCTCTCTCTCTCTCTCTCTCTCTCGAGTGAGTTGTCTTTTATATTTCTCCTCTCTCTCTCTCTCTCTCTCTCTCTCTCTCTCTCTCTCTCTCTCTCTCTCTCACACACACACACACACACACACACACACACACACACACACACACACACACACACACACACACAATATCTTCAGATTTTTCCTTTCCTTCTTGTCCTTAGGTCTATTCCTCGTTTCCCTGTTTTTTTTATTTTTTTATTTTTACTCAGTGTTCCGTCTATGCCTCAGTGGTCCTATGCTCAGCCTTACCTTCCCACGCCTCACTTGTCACCATAACACGCTGGACACGCCTGGCATACCTCCTCTGCACGTCCACTGCGCATCACATTACACCACGAGCCATTAAAGTAAGATACGACAGAGAATCAGATATCCGATATGTTAAGGATTGGCAGGAGGGAAACAGCGTGTGGGAAGATAGGTGGGTGGAACTGGATTGTTGGGACATCGGGGCAGAGAAAGGAAGAGGGAGTGTCGTTTATATTACGGTTCTGCTTTACCCTTTACACTTGAAGCAGCCGCCACTAATTAATTTCGGCGCTGAACACATTTACAAAACAACATAACGATCAGAAAATAAAGTCGGAAATAAGAATCGCTCATCACTGTACGTTCACAACTGCCAGATTCACGACTATTTCCGTTGTTATGTTATCAATCAGTGTGTATCCTGGTAATATTTCCTGATTTATATCTTTTTGATCTATAAGTTGTGTGTTCGTCGTAATCAGCTGGTGGGAGGCGATGCTCTGTGGTCGTGGGACAGCCCAGGTGGTTGTCAGCGATAAGACGTCTGCTGTACCCAAGACACGCACGGACTTCCTGTCACCTCTAGCACGAAAGTTTCTCATTTCTTTGGTCTCGTGTAATAAAGGACGATTTGTGGTGGAGAGGAGGAAAGGAGAGGGGCGATGCATGATGCAAGGAAACTTTCTTGCGTGTTTGACGTCTAAAATTTATTGCTATTTTTCGTTTTCATTACACTGTTCTGTCACTCGTACCTACACGACTTTCATATGAAGGCGTGCCGTCAACAGCTGCGTAACAAGGTCCTCAAAGTCTGAACCACTTTTAAAGGTCAGAGAATCAGGTGGTTGGGTCTCTTGAGGACGAAAGGAAGGAAGGGTTAGGCGGCCCCAGGCTCAATACCGGAAGACCGCGCCAACTTTTATACACACATCAAGTGCTCGGGGATTGCTCGCCACCTCATCAGGGTAGCACCTAAAGAAGCATAAAGAAGAGTTCAGGCCATCCAAGTGGTGTGGAGCCTGGTAGGGGTGCGGCCACGCCTCTCATACAGCCTACGTGTGCGTGAGTGTGAAGTAACCTGTGACCACCATGACTGAAGCGAAGCGTCTGATGCTGGCACGCTATCTTATTAATTCGTGTTGAGTTAATAAAGAGCATTTCATGCATGATGGACTAGGCATGTCTTAGATAGTGGTGAATAATGGACTACAGAAATGAAGAATAAACATGTTTGTGGGGTAATGTTGGCCTTACGTAATGAATAATTATTGTTTTATAAAAGTTGTTTATTGCATCTCATGCCCCAGCAGTGGGCGGGGCCAGGGTGACAGCAGGTGTGGGTGTCGCGGAGATTAGTGGAGGGCGTTACCTTGCATGTCAACGATCGTAAGAGAGTTCAGTATTATTTATGATGAATGTCGTGCATCCATTACATGATGATCCACCGCCGTGTGTGTGTGTGTGTGTGTGTGTGTGTGTGTGTGTGTGTGTGTGTGTGTGTGTGTGTGTGTGTGTGTGTGTATGTGCTTAGCTCCTTAGGGGATATTTATTTTCATTACTAATAGGGAATTTGTCCGCTAAACAAGCACAAAAACTGTTAGTCCCAAAGCGTTCTTACTAATCTACGTTGCTGGCGAATAATGACGAGAGTATGGAGTGATGGGTGGTGGTGGTGGTGGTGGTGGTGGTGAGTGATGGATGGAACAGACTGATGTTTGAAGATGGAATGTAATCATGCCTGTGGAAATACCGATATTGCGCGAGCGCGCGCGCGCCCACACACACACACACACACACACACACACACACACACACACACACACACACACACACACAGGGGCGCAGGGACACATTGGTGAACCTGAAGGAGTGAGGGGAGAGGGAGAGTGATGGGGAGCGTGGTGGGCGTGGTGGTGGTGGTGGTGGTGGTGGTGGTGGCTGCTGCTATTTGTATTTCCTTCGCTGACCGACTTAAAGAAGGAAACTGGGGATGTGTGCTGGTGATGTGGCATCGCGGAGTCTCCCAGAACAACAAACAATTGGCAAAGGGAAATATTCCATCAAGGCCTTGACATCCTTTCTCTCTCTCTCTCTCTCTCTCTCTCTCTCTCTCTCTCTCTCTCTCTCTCTCTCTCTCTCTCTCTCTCTCTCTCACTGTGTTATCTTACGCGTCTTGTGATAAAAATAAGCACTTTCTGGCACGCGCGCGTTCCCTTACACTCACACATCCCCGGCTCGCATCCCCTCACGAGTTATTCATATTTTTCTGTTTGAGAAACGACCGCTATGAGGGGACGGCGTCCCCTTCTTTTCTTATCTTGCCTCAATGCTTCCTCCTCCAACACCCTCCCTTCCTGTTTCCTCAAGTTCCGCTGCGTCACGGCGACCCTCCACTCCTCTCCTCTCCCTCCACTCCCACTAGATATAACCTTGACATTGGGGGAGTGACCGATCGATGTGCTGGAGCCGCCCGCTTCACCACCACCTCCGCCTCCGCCGTCACTATCACTGTCCCGAAGTGGTCCAGATTGGTGTATTTACGTAAGTGTGACGTGATGCGATGGGACGTCCGAGAGGGAACAGGTGCACGGAAATGCAGTGATAAAGGACTCCGAGGAAGGACGGTGAAGGCAGGCAGGTGTAGCCGCTAATGACTTGGTGTAGTACAGTAGTGTGCGTGATGTAATGGCGGATAGGACACAGCTTGATAGAGGAAGGTGAGCTCGTCAGAATAAGGTCACGGTGGTAATGGCGAGGGTTGAGGGAATATCATTAAGGGAGGGAAAGGCCAGATCCGGCCTCCGGAGATTGTGTGAATTCGGCATCGACCAGAGACTAAGGCAGGGACTGAACGGGACTTGAGCCCGGTAGGCCTGACTTACCCGGCCAAGCCAAAACGCGGCAAGATGTGGACACGAACTAACCATCTTTTCATAATCCAGTCCTCACTGTCGTCTTTGTCCTGGCCTCTTTTTGAACAGTGGTAAAGCATTCCTCCCTCTTAGTTTGGTTGCTTGTCTCAGTTTTTGGAATCTCTTATTTATTTATTCATCCATTTATTGATTCCTTATTGAGGGAGTGAGTAAGACGAAGGAAAGGAAATAAACTGTACGGTGGGTGCCACAGTCAGCAAAAGAGTGAAAGGGTAACCACATAATAGCAACTCCTGTACCTGATCCGTCGGAAGCTAGTCGGCGGAACGGGCGCTCAGTATCCTTGGGAGTAAGATGAAATACTATGAAAGTTGTTACTTAAAAACGTAATGAGGCAACGATGATTTGTTCAGCGCCTTCAGTCACCACGATCCCCGCTTGTCACGCTGCTTATGCCGGTGGTGGTGGTGGTCAAAATCAATTAAGACGAGTCTTTCGGTCTTGGTTGTGGTGACATGTTGAGAGCCACGAAGAGAAAAGGAAATGGTCTAGGTGTCTGAAACAGACAGACAGACAGACAGACAGACAGACAGACAGACAGACAGACAGACAGAGAGAGAGAGAGAGAGAGAGAGAGAGAGAGAGAGAGAAAGGGGGGTGAGATTTTATGTAGGAGGAGCACTGGATAAAGGTAACAAAACAGCAGTTAAAAATCGCAGAGGTGCCAGTCCTAAAAGAAATGTGAAGGGAGTCATCGTAAATTTGAAGATATGTGTCATGAAACCTCCCTTTCGAAAGAGTTCAAGTCTCAAGTAGATGGAAAAACAGAGGCATGTAAAGACAGAATACGAGTGCGAATCGATGCCATGGGAGGAGGGGAGGCATGCAGTTAACAAGATCAGAAAAGCAGTTGGCATGAGAAGCGGTCGAAGATAGCAAGAGATGAAACATTGCGCAGATGAGAAAGAGGCTGTCAGTCAGAGGAGAGTTGTTAAGACAAGAAACTTTTTATTCTACCCTGTCTGAGACAGCGGTCTGGGTGGTACGCCCCCATACATGTGAAGCATACTCCATAGATAGATGGATTTATTCATTCATACATAGATGGATAAGGTCACTGTACAAAGTTAGGTGCTGTTGAGAAAAGGGGGATTGGGTGGCGGTTGAAGAAAAAGAAAATGGCAGGAACGACTCAAATGCCTAACTTTATTAAATTTAGATTATAAGTAAAGGACAGACATAGGATGTTCAGTGTAGAAGAGGGTGACAGTTGACTATCATTGAAGAAGATGTGATAGTTGTCTGAAAGGTTGTGTAGAGTTGGTAGATGGGGAATTGAGTTTTGAGGCATTGAATAATACTAAGTTTTCTCTGCCTCCATCAGAAATTTTCGAGAAGGATTTGAAGTCAGGCGTTCTTTGACTTCCCTGTATGAACTGTTTACTTCTTGAAGGGTTGGTCGTGTCTGAAAGGACGTGGAAATGTGTAGGGTGATGCCATCAGCGTAGGAATGGATAAGACAAGAAGTTTAGATGATCATTGATGAATAATACGAAGAGAGTGGATGAAAGAACAGAAACCCGAGGAATACCACTGTTAATAGAACCAGGAGTAGAACCGTGATCATCATCAGCAATAAAACAGTCAGAAAAGAAACTTCGAAATGAAATTGCAGAAAGAAGGATAAAAGCCATAGGATGGTAGCTTGGAAATCAAAACTTTGTGCCGGGCTCTATCTAAACCTCTTAATATGTCTAAGGCAACAGCAAAAATTTCACTAAAATCTCTAAAAGAGGTTAACCAAGATTCAGTAAGGAAAGCCAGAAGAACACTTGACGGTAGCCATACTGATGTTCAGATAGAAGGTTATGAATTAATAGATGTTTCAGAATCTTCCTCTTGAGAATAAATAGATATATATATATATATATATATATATATATATATATATATATATATATATATATATATATATATATATATATATATATATATATATATATATATATATATAAGCTCCTTCCTCTGAATTTTGAGCTCATTCCTAGCTTAATTCTAGCAATTTATTGATTGATTACAAATAATGTTTTTTTCTAGGATTGAAGCACATCATGTTATTGGTGGAAGGGAAACTCGTGCAAAACTTCATCTCCATAGGTTCATAGCGATCACACAGCCACAAACTGAAATTTGCTATTATATGAATATATAAGTAACGCAGCCACCACCACCACCACCACCACCACCACTACCACTACCACTACCAGTACCACCACCACCACCACTACCACCAATAACAACAGCAACATGAACTACATTCGCCGGAAGCCCTGAGCGTCAGACGGGCGCCACATTTCCTCTTCTCCCTGTTATATCCTCCGCTAGTTGATCTTCTCCAGCACGTGAGGTTGCGACGGGCTAATGACTCCTCCACAATCATCCTTGTGTGGTCTGCTACTTGTCCTTCCCAGGTGGTAGTGAAGCACCGCCCGGCCGTAATCAACAGGAATAGAAGAAGGGCGGCGGGAGCTCAGTGAGGATTGCTGCCACATGGAAACAAAGGCAGCGGTGTTGGGAAGAAAAGGGAACGAGGAGCTCAAAGTAAAAATTTCGTGTTGATGCCTCTGTAATTCCCGCCAGTCTCCATGAAACCTTTGCGACGAATCAGGCCAACAAAGGAGGCCATTCATAATGTGTGTGTGTGTGTGTGTGTGTGTGTGTGTGTGTGTGTGTGTGTGTGTGTGTGCAACAAAATAAATGAATAAGCCGGGACAGCAGCATGCCTGTGGAAAGAAGAGACAGCTTCGTAGTTCCAAATGATAATGAGCTATTAATGGGTGACCCTTTGGCACTACTCATTCTGTGTCATGCTGATGGGATGAATGGGATTTGTCTATTGCTAAAAATTACTTTCCCTCCACCCGGTGTGTGTGTGTGTGTGTGTGTGTGTGTGTGTGTGTGTGTGTGTGTGTGTGTGTGTGTGTGGCAAGGCAAGATGTTGCGAGGGGATGCTGTAATTTTGCTCCCTTGACGTAGAGGGAACAGGTGAGGAAAGTGGTAGGCCCGCTGTGGTGCCCGACGTGCCAAGTGAGACTGCCATCTGCTCGCCTGTCTGGCACTGGCTGGCCGGCGACACAGCTATAGGGACGCTATGGGAAGAGAGGAGCTACATAGATACATAGATAGATAGATAGATAGATTAATAGGTAGATAAATAGATAGATTAATAGATAGATTAATAGATAGATTAATAGATTAATTGAATGATTGAGAGAGAGAGAGAGAGAGAGAGAGAGAGAGAGAGAGAGAGAGAGAGAGAGAGCGCGGTTCCTGCGTTGTTGTTAGTATGAGCTGTGGCCGGAGAGGAAGACCTGTGTACTTGATTAGTTTTACTCACCCTTTCACCTGAGCACCAAACGGGAGGGTTGGATTCACCACCGCCACCACCACCACCACCACCACCACCACAACTCATCATCGCTCTAAACTTGGCAGCCTCGTCTGTGTATGTAGCACAAGCTGGCGGATGGAGTAAGGAGGGACGGCTTCGCGTCTGTCGTGGCGTTGGCATGGTCGCTGCGGGGAGCTTATGCACGCTGGCAATGGCATCAACCATTCCCGTTACTAATCTCCCAATAATGAACCCGCTAAGCTTATCAGCGCGTCCCCTCATACCACACTGCCTCACTAATTCATGCACCTGCTGGCCGTTTTATGCTTGTGTTTAGATTTACGAGCGTGTAGGGTGGAGACTGAATTATAGAGGCTGCGGGATGAGAGGAGAGAGAGAGAGAGGAAGGGTTCACCGAGGCTGTACCTGTACGACTGTTGTCCACTTCTGCGTCACTGCACTCTTGTTTACCTGCCTTGCTTAGCCTTCGTCTCAGGTGAGCTTAGCCTGGATGACTTGCTGGTGTCTTGGCGCTTCGCTGCAACTCTCCTTTGACGCCAAGTGAGAACAGCAGGCAGCAGAGATATTTTGGATGCTTTGTAGGGATTAAGTGCTGCTGTCTCCTCTATACACCATGACCCTGAGAGAGAGAGAGAGAGTATATATCTACCGGTGTAAAAGTGTACCGCTATGGTCGCAAATGCCCTGCACCCACCGGCAGTAGTCTCGCCGCCAGGCATCGTCGCCCTTGAGAAGGTGAAACTGTTCGTCGTCGACACTTGCACTTGAGGCTTCGGTGGGTGACGAGAGATGAGCGAAACCTCTCTCACTCTCGGATTTAGGAGGGTAAGAATGTTTATTATCCTGTGTGTGTGTGTGTGTGTGTGTGTGTGTCATTCACCACGGTCGTCTATTGGTCACCCATACGGAAAAAGCTCCGAGCTCATAGCGACCGATCTTCTGGTAGGACAGCGAGGCCACAGCCCTTGGAGTTACTTTCTGTACCTATTCACAGCTTAGTGAACAGAGAGGGAGCTACACACTAAGAGACTCGCACACTTGCCTCCTCGGGCCCGGGACTTATTGGTCATGGGCTGCAGGGTGTTATTCACATAGCTACGCGGTGTGTGTGTGTGTGTGTGTGTGTGTTTTGTTACGCACCTACATGTCTGTACCCCCTTCAGCCTTCCCGAGAGAGAGAGAGAGAGAGAGAGAGAGAGAGAGAGAGAGAGAGAGAGAGGTGCACCAGAGAATGGAAAACGTAGCGGTGACCTGTGGTGACCGTGCACGGTTTTTATATATTTTTGGGCTTCGTAATTTTAACTTTATTTAATACATGTTGTCCTAAGTGTAATGTGGCGGGCGCGTTCGTTTTAGTTAAAACGTGTTGTTGGCAACGTACAGTACGGCAGAGGGGAAGGAAGGGACGGTAGAGGAGTGAAGAGCGGCGACCAACGGGAAGGAGTGATGGTTTATTGTTCGCTGAGGACTTGTGGCTTAGAGTGTAGCAGGGGCGTAACGGGGAGAGGGGGACGGTAACCTGGTACACTGACTGGCAACAACACCAGCCTACCTCCCTCTGCTCCTTCCCTCAGCCTCTGCTCTGCGTCTCACTGAATTCCTGCCATGGACCCCTATAGAGGCGCGTTGCCCCGCATCCCGGAATGGGGACATGGGAATACGGGGGTGCGGGGGAGAGTGGTCCAGAGAACAGTTTCACCTTGACACAGTCCGAACCGCCCTGGCAGCGGCAACTTCCCTTCCTTCCACATCTATCTGCCCTCGCTCCTCCCGAACTTCGTACACCAGTCCCGACACACACACACACACACACACACACACACACCCACACACACACACACACACACACATACATACACGATGGTGTGGAAATGTGTATAATGAAGAAAAAAACAAAATTTTATTATTATTATTATTATTATTATTATTATTATTATTATTATTATTATTATTATTATTATTATTGGTGTTGTTATGGTGTTTGTTTTTGTAGTGGAGGTGGTGTTGGTGACAGGGAGGCGGCGTGAGGGTTTATGAACAGCGTAGCCGATCCAGTGAGTGCCCCCCCCCCGCCCCCTCCCACGTGAACGGTGTGTCATGGTGTCTCGTGTTGCTGTTGCTGAGTGGCAAGAAGCTTGCATGTTATGGTGTGGAGTGAGTGAGGGTGAGGGTGTGGGGCACCCTTTGCGGGCCAGCGTGTGTGGCGAATGAGTGCATGCTTGTCTCAGTGGCGGTGGTGTGAGTGTCTTCCTTGCTGTGTTGCAGGTGACGCACGACCACAATGACCTCAAGATGGAGGAGCAGAACATCATCTGCGGCGCCCTGGAGCTGCACAAGAAGACGGTGGGAGAGGTGATGACGAAGCTTGAAGATGTGTATATGTTGAGCGTTGACAGGAACCTTGACTTCGACACCATCAACGAAATCATGCAGCAAGGTGAGTGGCTCGCTGGTACTGACAAGAAAGGTGCTGCTGCTTCTCGCTCGGTACACAACACTCCACGGTGCTGAGGTACCGCGCTACACTGGTATAGTCGTTCGTCTCTAGATCATCACGTCTTAACACGTTTTTATCTCATCTCTTAAGACTTACTTGAAAGCGCACACTGAAAAAATGACTTTTTTTATTAATCCAGCTTTCTACACGTTTCAATTATTCATGAACAATTAAGTTGATTAAGTCTCGAAAACTAGAGCATATTTCAGAATTTACGTGCCATCAGTGGGCGCCAGAACAGACCGTGTACTTTGCGTTATGCTCCATATGTCTCCTGTCCACCATTCTTGCCGTGTCAGCTAAAAGTCATGTATTTTCACTGCCTGACACACGAAACATTTTGATCCGTTATTCAGTTTTTGTTCCGATGATGTTTCTTGCATCATGAGACGTATATTATATGGTTTCAGTATTTTACTTTCTCCCTCCTGCGGTAGAACATGTTGCTCAGATACACTAGTCAACTACAGTACATAAGATGAATGGTAATTAACTATTATTGTTTGTTTGTTTTTCCAATTCGTACAGCATGCGAAGTGTAAATTTCTCTCTGCCTTCACACAATTATTCTGCTCCCACTTCAAGCTTGTTTGTGTTGAGTCGCGAACGTGGCATGCATACAGTAAGCCGTTCTTAAATGTTTATTGACTATTTCACCTTGTTTAGAATGCATTACTATCAGTTGTAAGCTCGTAAAAAATGCTCCTTGAATACCATTGTTAGTCATCTCTCTTCATGGTCACTATTTTATTTTCGTCATGTCACTCCATCCACTCCCTCTGTGTCCCTGCTCTTTGCTCTCACATCCCACACTGCTGAGTTTGCGGTTGGGAGTGGATGGGTGGGGAGGTGGAGGTCAGGGTTGTGAGAATCGAGGCGTAGTGTTGGGGTTGAGCAAGGCGGGTCTGGCGATAAAGACGAAGACTGCTGTAGTATATGAGCAAAAGGTGACATGAAGAGCGGTGCACAAGTAGGATGAATGCGGTAGTGGCGTTCAGGAGAGGGATGTTACAGGAGATACGTTTTTTTTTTTTTTTTATGTTATTTGTATTCTTGAAAACTAAATTTGATCTTCCCAAATTTTGTCAATAAACTACTACTACTACTACTACTACTACTACTACTACTACTACTACTACTACTACTACTACTACTTGATAGTAGTGATAGTGGTTATAGAGGGTTTGTATAGATAATAAAAATGTCTAATTGCAGTATTGGATTGGCATAATATGGATGGAAAAAGAAGTAGGAAAGATTGAGAATTGAATTGAAAGATTGAGACAACGTTTTACTAGAATTACGTGGAATTAATAGAAGGGCAGCCGACATGGGTGAGTGGAGTAGGTTCTGGAGAGTCTTTTGTCCTGCAGTAGACTCAGAGAGGTTCATGACGATGATTGACGGTAGTAGTGGTAGTGGTTGTGGTGGTGGTGGCTGTGTAGCCCTTCAGATACAAGAAAACTTCGCCCACGGACTGCCACGACCTGACGCTGAGGGAGGGATGGGGAACAGAAAAAAATTTCTTAATGAACCTCGATTTTTGTTATTTACTCTAGCTAAACATGCATCAATTAATGCAAGAAATGTAGAAAGATCACTGCGACCAATTACAGAACGAAACAAAAATTTCTCACTGAAGAAAGATTGCACTGTATCTCTTCCTCGTAATATTAATCATTTGTTGTGGGATGAGTTGTTCAAACAACCAGGAGGTACAGTACGTACAGTACAGTATGTAGTACAGTACCACCGCCGCCAGATCGATGCCGCAACACGAGGCGCAGCGGAATGGCTCAGCCAGTGCACTGAAGAAGCCACCCTTGTCCACATTGCCATTATAGTACCTCGTCATTACTCTCTCTCTCTCTCTCTCTCTCTCTCTCTCTCTCTCTCTCTCTCTCTCTCTCTCTCTCTCTTTCTCTGTGTGTGTGTGTGTGTGTGTGTGTGTGTGTGTGTGTGTGAGCGAGCCTAGGCGTTAGCGCATCTGACAGTCAAGCTGCACATTATCTCCACTTCGAAGTGCAGCTTAACGTCTCAACCCCGATAAATGTGAAGGCTTGTAGTAAGAAGCCATCTGGCCTAAAACCTCTGCCAAATCACTATACGGATCAAATCCGCTGTAAAACAATGAATGACCTTATAATTATGAAGACAGGCTATTGAAACTGTCAAAGAACATTTTTACATAGCCATGTATGTGTAATTTACCACGATCATCTGCTGGTCATTCAGCCAGTCTACGGAAAGAGCTCTTAGACATCATACTGACCGATCTTCGAGTAGGATTGAGACCACACCACACACCTGGGCAGCGAGGCCACAATTCTAGTTACATCTCATACCTACTTGCTGCTTAGTGAATAGGAGCTACACATAAAGAAGCTTGCCCATTTGCCTCGCCATGTCCGGGATTTGAACCCGGGCCTTCTCGATTGTGAGCCAAGTGTGTTAACTACTACTTTGTGTGTGTACTCACTGCGACAGTGAATACTCACAATCGGTCGCCTGCTGGTCACCAGGCCAGCCTTTTCCTTACGGAGCGAGCTCAGAGCTCATACTCCGATCTTCGAAAGGGCTTAAATCACATCAGGACGGCGAGGCTACAATACCTCGAGTTACATCCCGTGCCTACTTGGCCTATTTGCCTCGACGCGCAAGGGCCCTCGGTTGTGAGCCGAGCGTGCTAACCACGACATTATGTGGTGTGTGGGTGGGAGCGCGCGCGCGTTCACACACACACACACACACACACACACACACACACACACTGACATCACTAAAGACAAGAGGAGGGAGTCCGTCACTCAACATCATAACTGATTGTGACGCGAGGAAAATTACTCAATCTAGCCAACATATCGAGCATCACGATTGTCATG
Organism: Callinectes sapidus; assembly: GCA_020233015.1. NCBI lineage: Eukaryota > Metazoa > Arthropoda > Malacostraca > Decapoda > Portunidae > Callinectes > Callinectes sapidus. Next base: position 11,270,675 of record CM035199.1, on the reverse strand, counting down.
GTAAGATTAGATTGAAATCAAGTCAAAATTCACCTTGGTGTATCAACTCACAGGTTGGGTCTTACCTTTGGCCAGCCTAGGAAGACTGTAATCTGACACTCATCAAAGAAAGAGAAGGAAAGAAAGAAAAAAAGATCCTCAGGCTCTCGCGGGGCAGTCCCTCTATAAAGCATACGTATATACACCTCCTATCATCCCTATCCATGAATTATGGCGAGATGATAAGTGATTGTATTATATACAGATGAAGAAGCTTGGTCGCCGGGCATAAAACATTATAATAGTAATGTGTAATACATCATACAGTAGATGTACCATTCCTAATGTTATCTGATGAGGTATAATGTAAAGGATGTAACGTACAGCACTACCTCTGATGAGAACACCAGTGGGATGCGTCATATTATGCTCCAAGGGCTTTGCTTCGTGAACCACTCATGATTGGTAGTCTGTTGTTGTCAGCCGAGGCCAAGACCGACCATCCCATACATTTGGGCAACTTTTGTTTTTCTTTTCATTATTTTTTGTTGCCCTTGGTTGGTTCGGCTCTCTTCGTGGTGTGTGTGTGTGTGTGTGTGTGTCATTCACCTCGGTCATCTGGTGGTCGTTTCCCCGCGGATAGAACTTTAGCTCATACTGACTGATCTTCGGGTAGGACTGAGACCACATCACACACTTCACACCGGAACATCGATGCCACACCCCCTCGAGTTACATCCCGTACCTACTTGCTGCTGCTAGGTGAACAGGGGCTAGATACACATTAAGAAGTAGCTTCCCCATTTGCTCCGCCGCGCCGGGACGCGAACCTGTGCCCTCTAGGTTGTGAGCCGAACGTGCCAACAACTACACTACGCGGTGTGTGTGTGCTCATCTATATATCCATCTATCTATGTGTGAATGTATGTTTTTATATATCCATTTGTCTCTATCTGGTATCTATGTTTATCTATCCATCTATCTATCTACTGTTGCCTCATATCCAGATTTACACTTCCTCTTACGATAAATGTTGGAGAATGCCATTGTCTGTTTGAGACATGATATAAAAAGGTGTGCTTTGTCCAGCATTTAGTTTACATGAACTCTGTTAAAAATTATTTGTATATAAGTGTGGAGACACTGATTTGTGCTGTTTTTGTTTCCCTAGAAATGGATAATTTTGAGATGTAAGCTGCCTTTTGTAGCTTTTGTAGATATTGATTATTGTATGGGAGCTAAGGTGTTTTTTTTTTTTTTTTTTTTTTTTTTTTTTTTTTTTTTTTTTTTTTTTTTCCAAATGATAGTCATAATTTATCTTTTCCTTCAGGCTATTCTCGTGTGCCAGTGTATGAGGGTGAGCGCACCAACATCATAACAGTGCTGTTCATCAAGGACTTGGCCTACATTGACCCTGATGACAACACTCCCCTCAGAACACTCTGCCAGTTCTACCAGAATCCATGCAACTTTGTCTTTGTGGACACCACCCTCGACATTATGTTCAAGGAGTTCAAAGAAGGTGTGTTGCTCTCTCTCTCTCTCTCTCTCTCTCTCTCTCTCTCTCTCTCTCTCTCTCTCTCTCTAACAACTGAGAATATAGTACAGTATGTATACTGAAGTGCTCTTCAATATTGACCACATTTCCATCCACAGGCAACAAGGGCCACATGGCATTCGTGCAGTGTGTAAACAGTGAGGGTGATTGTGACCCATTCTATGAGGTACTGGGGTTGGTCACTCTGGAGGATGTCATTGAGGAGCTGATTCAAGAAGAGATTGTGGATGAGACAGATGTATTCAGTAAGTAGTGTTGTCCTGCCTTCCAGGTGTGGATTCTGTTCACTTTAGGTTTTATTTGTAGATTTTATGTATCACATGTTTAAAAAAAAAACATGTGGCGTATTTATTTGTTTCCTTGAGGCAGTGTTTTAATGATACATGGAAAAACAAACTATGTATACATAGTATATGATTTAATGGTCTTCATGGTATTTCAATTGATCTTTTTGGGCTTGGGGCTATTAATTTTGCACCTTTATATTTAGTTAGTTTTTAGTAGTAATTAATATATTATACATACATGTATTTTGATTGATTTATGTATTGAATTAACTTTCAACATCTTTATTATGTGTTAAGTGAACATGTAATGACATTCTCTAAACAGTATTGTATAAATGTCATGAAGCTTTTTAATTCTTTTATAATGATTTGACTGCTAACATCTTCCTTGTGATAATCCAGCGGATAACAAAACCAAACGTCGTCGGCAAGTCACTGGACGGCCGGACTTCACTGAGTTCTCTAACCCCACCAACCAGACCAATCACAAGCGAGTGCAAATCTCTGCCCAGATGCTGGTGGCAGCGCTGCAGTACCTCCGAACCTGTGAGTACTTTTGTTGTGTAATCGTTTTTAAGACATCAGTTGCAGAATAGTATATGTACAATATTGTAGTACACACACACACACACACACACACACACACACACACACACACACACACACACACACACACACACACACACACACACACACACACACACCCACCCATACTCACACATACACACAAGACACCTGTGGAAGATTGAACATATAGGAACATTGCTAAATTGGATGAGGGACTACTTACAGGATAGAGAACTGTGATCAGGCACATATGTTCTGAGTGGAGTAAAGAAATAAGTAGCATACCTTAGGGGTCATTGTTAGTATCCATCATGTTCCAGATATGTTCAGTATATTAATTATATAAATCTGAGGATAAGCGGCACATATCTGTTTGCCGATGACCCAAAATTGTTAAGAGTAATAAAGGGTGATGTCAATTATACAGAGTTGCAAAGAGATATCAGCAAGATTTATAAGTGGAGCCTGAGGTGGAAATTGGAATTTAATGCTAAGAAATCCCATGTGATGAAAATGGGTAAGAGTGAGAGATGAACTATATGACTTTGAAATGTGTGAGGAAATCATAATGAAGAGAAAGATTTGGGAGTGATTGTGATTGTTAAAGACATCCTGACCCTAGAAAGGCATTAAAATTGGATAATGTATTTGGTTTGACTTACAAGATATTAACAAATATTAGGATGGCATTTCATTACATGGAGAAAAGTATGAAGATATGAAGATCATTGCCACCACAGTGTGATCCAGGTTGGAATATGCAGCAGTGGTGTGGTCTCTGCATAAGAAGAAAGATATCAAGAAGTTTGAAAATATTCAAAGGACAGCTACAAAGGTGGTACCAAAGCTGAATGACCTAATCTTTGAAAAAAGATTGAAAAAAATGGGACTGCCAACTTTGTAAGATAGAAGAGAAAATAATATAATAACCATGACATAGTTAGGTAACTGCAGTGAGAAGCTAGACAGTCAAGACCTGGTTTTGATGAAAAGAAATGGAAATTAATGGAAGAGAAGACACTCAAATAGGGTCAGGAAGAGTCATTGTTTAAGTGTCATCAAAAAATATACATTTCTACATAAAATTGTGGATATTTGGAATAACTTGAGTGAGGATGTCATTACAGCAAGCAATTTGAACAAAAGTTGGATGAATATAGACATGTAGACAGTACATTATGAGTACTACTGAAATCCTATAATGTACAACTAGGTTAATACAACCAGGTAAATATATGCAGACATGAATGGATTAGGAAAGGGACTGGAAATTTTGGAGGCAGAGGACAAATGTTTGAAAAATGTTTAGATAAAAGAGTTCCTCAATAGAAATAGTGACACCTGAAATAGACTTGAAAAAGAAGTGATAGAAATTAAAGTATAGATCAACTAAAGGAAGAAGACAGATAGATATAGATAGACATGGAGATGGCCCCAATTTATTCAACTCAGTTTTTGTAGGTGAATACAGGTAACTAGATGCCCACAAACCCACACAACCACTCACCCAAACACACATGTATGTATATATTTTCAGCCGATAATTCCAGTTATCAGTTAATGGTATTTCAGTATATGCAGAACATATTCCTGCACCACAGTACATTTTGGCTTGTGCATATGAGGCTCCACCTGTGAGAGGGGTACAGTATAACCCCAAAGTCTTAGTTTTAAGTAAATCACGTTCAAAGTTAATAATTTATTACAATGAGTAAAGCATTGAATGTATTACTATTATGCATTGAATTAAAGGTCTTGGCTAGTTCTGTCATGCCATATTCTTTAAGATAAAAAAAATGGAATTGAATTATAATTTTTGAAAAATATATATATAGAAAAAGAAAAAAATCAAGTCGTTTTTCATAAGAAACTATTTAAGTAAATGAACAAAAAACTGCATAAAATATATATAATTAATTGAAAAAAAGTTTCATGAAAAATCAATAATTTTTTCATGTTTTTTAATGAGAGAAAATTCTTTAAAGTAAAAAACAACAATAATAGAAAATGTATAACTAAAATAAGTAAGTAATAGATCAATAAAATAGATGAAAATAAATAAATAAATTATATTTCACATAAGTAAATGATAAGTTGTATTACTCTTAATGATTCAAAAGATGAAGAGAGAGATGGAAGAAAGGTGGAATTGAGGCACTCTGCTGTGCCATAATGGTCTGTGATTGGCTGAGTGTGTGGTGTGGCAAAAATGCTTTATTTTCTTTGGCTCTGGCACCCTTGACTTAAACCCGTCTCGTGCAGATTTCAATAGTTAGTCTAGCAGCATGGATGCCAAAAACACCCAACCTTAGCCTAAATAGGTCTATCAGGAAGGGGTCTTTTCCCTTGCCTCTCACCACTATACGATTCTTTCATGTCTTGTCTACAAGTTGGCGCATGTAACTCCAAACAGTAATTTTTGTGGATTACACCCCTCTTGCAGATGGGGCCTCATATAACACTCAAGATTTAGATTCAACACATTTATGTTCAGCTCTAATTTATTTTTTTTTATTCTATTTGAGGATGAATGTCAACTTTTTTTTCTTCTATTGTTTATCTAATGTGTTAGTTTTTCCTCCCATCACCTACGCTTAGTTTATTATAGAAAAGAATGTTAACCTCATGCCTGTTTCTACACAGCTGTTGAGCCATTCAAGGAAGGTCAGCTGTCAGAAATGATAGTGAAGAAATTGTTGAACCAAGATGTCATCCACAACATCAAGCTACGCAACAAAGAGAATCCAAAGGCTGATCTCCATACCTATATTTACACGCAGGTCAGTGAAGTGTCACGTGTGGAAACTGGACTGAAGTGTTAGAGCCTCAGCTCTCTGACAACCCTCACCAGTAACACCTTTCACTTACTGCTTAGTATGTATAAAGTGATACAGTTTCATTAATAAATACACTCCACAGTATACTGAGATTATCTTTACACACACACACACACACACACACACACACACACACACACTTGTGTATGAAGATAATTTAAAAGAAATGGGACTGCCAATCTTGCAGCATAGAAGTGGAAGAGGAGGTCTAATAACTCTATACAAGATAGTAAATGGCATTCCAAAGCTGGACAAGCAGGACTTGGTGATGATGAATGAAGAAACTGGATAGACGAGAGGACACTCAAAGAAAATCAAGAAAATTTGGTGTTTAAAAGACATTAAAAAGTACAGTTTTCCATGTAGAATTGTGGATATTTGGAATAGATTAAAGGAAGAGGTTGTTACAACAACCAACATACATAAATTCAAAGAAATGTTAGATATATAGAGATATGGAGGCAGGACACTATGAGCCCTGCTCAAACCCTGCATAATACAATTAGATAAATACACACACACACACACACACACACACACACACACACACACACACACACACACACACACACACACACACACACACACACATTCCTTCAGAGTTACACAGCTTCCTCTCAACTCCCTGCAAAACTTCACAACACTTCCTCCATCTGTCCCTGATTTCCCATTGCTTCAGCCATCATACCAGTGTTATCTTATAAAATCACAACCTTGACTAGGTATATCATTCAATACTGCAAAAATAATCTTGAGAATACCTCTTTCTGTATTCATTCTAGAATCATTAATTTCCCTTACACTTTTCAAATTATCTTGTATTCTTGCCTTCAATTACAGTGTTATCATAGGCAGAGCTGATGGCACTTATAGGCCTGAATAAGTTTAGTGTGTCATTCTAAGATATGACAATGCATCTATGTAGTAATGACTAAGAACACAAAGTCACATAGGAAATAATGTGCATGATTTATGTGTTCAGTATTTTATTAAATAGTGATGAGATATTTATGGAATGCACAGGACAGTACATATAAAGTTCAAGATTTCTCAAGTGAAGTTTATTTAAGAAAATATGTAATGTTTATCACTCACAAGATTAATGTCATTATTTATAGAATCCTACTAAGATTTTTTTTTTTTTCAGGGTAAACCAGTGGATTATTTTGTCTTGATTCTGGAAGGCCACGTGGAAGTGACGATAGGAAAAGAGAATCTCACCTTTGAGAGTGGTCCTTTCACTTACTTTGGCCTTGCTGCAGTCTCACAGATCCAGTCTATAGGTTTGTTTCTTGTCCAGTTGTGTCACTGTTTAGTTTATTTTTCAGTTAAGTATGTCATAAGTAAAACGTATTTTTTTGTATTATTCCTCATGGATTTTATGTAAGAGGTACACGTGCAAGGATTTAAAAGAGAGAAAAAAGGCACCCTGTCTCATTTGTAAGATGTGGCAGGATCGTTATGAATGTAAGAATATTAATAGTATGATTTATTTTTTCAGGTGAATCCCCCTCAGCTTCCACTCAGCTCAGCAAAGGCAGTATGTTGGGCAGTGTGCAGTCCCTTGATTCAGCCAAGTTTTCTTTCACCCCAGACTACTCTGTTCGTGCAATCACTGAGGTAGGTGCTTGTTTATCAGATTTTTTTTCTTTTCATTTATTTGTTTATTTAATTTATATTCTGTCTTAAAATCTTTTTTACCAAAAAAGGGATAAAATCCATTTAACTCTCACCCGCCCAAAAGTTAAATGAGATGAATCCAAGTGGATGCACCAGTTGACTTCTGGAGGTACACTGATAGTATTTAAATTCTGAAGTATCTAAAGTCATGTGAATGATGAAGAACAAATCTGCAGAACTCCAGATCATTAATAAAGTATCCCTAATCTATAATCCATAATCTATAATTAATAAGGTATCTAATAAGAATTAGGGTGAGAGTAAGTAGCCAGTTTCTTTACATTGGTCATGTTAGTTAGAGTGGAGAAGGCATCCAACAAGAAAGTTTGTAAGAGCAGTAACTATGGAGTTAATGGTAGATAGCAGGAGATGCAACACTGAAAAGATGAACAGAAATTGAAGTCAGAGAATGTGATGAAAAGCTGTGTTAAATAAAGCAGTGGGGTTGTTGGAACTCCTTCCATATAAAGATATGGCCATAAACAGTCCGATGAATGTCATCTTGCAGCATATATTGGTAATGGATATATGATTACTGGAAATAATATATATTATATACTTCATGAATACTGAATGTTTTAATTCTTGTAATGCGTTAATAAAGAAATAGATGAAAATATAGTTTTAGAGTTTCTCATGGTTTAATTGTTGTGTGTGTCTCTGATATCAAAGGATTGTTTCTTTTGGGTGTTTCCCATTGTGTAGGTAATGCTATAATACTAAAACAGTTTTTCACTACTCTGCACCCATAAACATTGATTACAGTTATGATAGGCTCATGTATTTTTTAATATCATTTTGTCATTATGTGTTTATATAAAATTTTGAAAGATGATGATGTGTTGATGCAGGTGGTGTACTTGAGAGTGCGGCGATCACACTACATTGCTGCCAGACGTGCCTTCCTGCTGGAGCAGGCACAGAAAGAACCACATAGTGAAGGAAACTTTGAAAAAGAATTTGCCAAGGTAAATATTTAATAAAATCTACTACTGTATTTTTAAATTGGTACTTTAAGAGTGTTTACCATTCTTTGTTGTAAGAGGTGATAATCCACACACACACAACTAGGTAATTGATGTAGATGTGGGATACTGAGATTATTCCTCTCTCATAAACCTTAATTATAGTTAAATATATAATTACACACACACGCACACAAAAGAACCAAGTATGAATGATATGAAATGTGAATATCTTATTGATAATTGTATTTGCCACAAAAGAAATTAAAGAAAAACTAAGGAGAAGAAAGCATAAGGTTGGAAGGTTCAGTTATAAAGAAAAGGAAACTCAAATCAATTGCCATAGTTCTTTGTTTCAATTTATGTGATGTATGGAGGAACCAATCAAAATAGTCTCAGTTTGACGACTTTCTCTGTTAGGTTACATTTAATACATTTTGCTTGTTCTGATACAATTTCTAATTCAGAAAGTCAGCAAGTGATAATTGCATAAAATCTGTTTTTTTTTTGCATACCTAGGTACTAAATTATATATTGTTTTATTTAATGTACTTTGTAGTATATTTAAAAGTAGAAAACAGTGATACATCCACTTCACAGATGTTGATTGAGGATGATGGGCCAAGTTCACCAACGTGGGAGAGTACACCACTCACCACTCCGCTAAACAAGGTAAGTCGTCCTTATTTCCAAATAGTACGTATTAAATCTTTTGGTTTATATCAGTTCACTTAATACACCTTGCTTTTCTTTCTTTCCTTCTTTTCATTTATTCATTTCTATCATCATAGTTTGCTTTGAAATTCTCACATAGTACATGATTCAGAAGATAGTGTTTGTTTTTACATTTATTCAGTTTGTTATTAGATACCTAAAGATGCATGGTCATGTAAATCACCTCACTGAATTGTTTAATATTTTATATGAATTAAATAAAACACATAATTTTAAACACTGTATTTATTTGGCATGCAATGTGAATATTTTACAACTATATACGATAACTGGAAAGCATGTGTTTTATCTAGATGTGTATGCAATATTGAAAAATGGGATAACATATGTTGTTCAAGCAACATGCACCCAATACATTGCTGTACTTGTATCACTATTCTTGATGCCATTACTTGGTGGTTGGTTAGCCAGATTTGTATGCAACAAGCATTTATGACAGTTATAGTCACTAAACACGTGAAGCAACACTCATGTATGTAAGAAATATAATTCTATTGTAAATTACCTATTCAACAAATGGATTTGAGGCATTTTTGCAAGAATGAATATACAAAGCATTGAAGATAAAATTCAAGACTGCAACCCATTTACACCCTTTAGTCAGGGATCAAACAGAAAATTGCTTTAAATGTTAGGATCATAATGGTTATCATGTCTCAAAATCATTTTGGGCCCTTTTACACAACCAGGGTGCTTACAAAATCACTTTAGCTGATAATGATAACCATTACTATGAGCTTAGTGTTGTATGTATATGATTGTTGTCCGTCCTAGGTGTGTGTGTGTGTGTGTGTGTGTATGTGTGTGTGTGTATAATTCATCTACAGTTGTCTACTGATCACCTAGCCAGCCTTTCCTCCAATCGTAAGAGCTCAGAGCTTATACTGACCAATCTTTAAGTAGGACTGAGACCACATGTCACACTGGCACAGGGAAGCCACATCTCCTTGAGTTATATCTCTTATCTACATGCTAATAATAGGTGAACAGGAGCTGTACATTGAGAGTTTTGCCCATTTGCCTCACTGTGCCAGAGACTTGAACCTGGGCCTTCTCAGTTATGAGCCGAGTGTGCTAACCACTACGTTATATCATTGTGTGTGTGTATGTGTGTTATGAGTGAGTGAATGAAAGGCCAGCAGTCCTGCTTACATCCGCAAGTCAAGGACTTCTTTCATGTAGTCTATTCCGATAAACAAGACTTATGTAGTGCTATAACTCGTTCATGCATTTTTCTTCTCTTTGCGTGTGTCTATGTCCAAGTGACTAGAAATGGTATAACATCATTCTATATGAGATGAACAGGTAGCATGAAAAGTGTCACATCATGGGAGCCCCACCATAAGTGCATGAGATAAACTGGAAAGGTTTAGGGTGAGTAAGGTCATGGTTACACAACAACTGGCAGTGAATTACAATTAATGGCTCAAAATCTGAATGGGGACAAGTAACTAGTACATTATTGACCTAAATCAGTGATTTCCAACCACAGAACTCTGGGGTTCCACTGACCTCCACCAGGGGTTCCACAAGAAACAATGAAATAATTATGTGCTATTACTAAATGACAGTGACCTTAATTCATAATTCCAATACTCAACAACACATCACAAGCACTTTCCAGACACCAGTGTAAAAAATATATATATATATATATATATATATATATATATATATATATATATATATATATATCTATATATATATATATCTATATATATATATATATATATATATATATATATATATATATATATATATATATATACGTGTATATATGTGCATGTGTGTGTGTGTGTATTGGGGTTCCTTGGAATATGAAAAATTATTACAGGGGCTCCTCCAAGGTGAAAGGTTGGGAATCACACAGATCTAGATGATAAGATGGATAATGATGTTGGTAATTTTAGGGACGTCACAAAGTTATGTAAATTAAATAAGTTGGTTTATGATGCAACCATCCTATAAACAGACTTTGATAAAATCAGTGAATGGACATATAAATTACAAATGCAATTTGATGGTAGCAAATACACATTATTAGCTCGTAGATTAAATCCACACGATAAATATACAATAAGGAATTGAGCCCATGTAAGAGCAGAAGACAGAAAAGGTTGAAGAGTTATAGTTGGGTTTGGTCTCTGTCAGAAAAGGTCTTGCATATTGATAAAGGATAAAGAAAACTTTTAGAATTTACTTGTAGGAGCATTATAAGCAGAAATCCTGAATTAATGTTAATGTAGTTTTTTTTTTATTTGTCAAACCATCTTGATTATTTTTTCCAGATCTAGTCCCATATTATAGGAGGAAGGATGTAGGTCTGCTAGAGTAAGTGAAAAAGAGAATAACTAAATAAATAAAGATGAGAATATTCCATACAAAAGGAGATAGAAGATTCTGAATTTACATTCCTCAGAGAGATGTATGTAGATGAATAGGAGAGTTGATGTAGGTTCTGTAAGTGGTATAAAAGGTATAAGAAAGATGGCAAACAGAATCCTTATGGTCAATAACCAGGATGGTTTAAAGAATAATGGGATCAAGCTTGATAAACTTGTACTTAGAAAGAAAAGAAGAAAATAGAAAGAAGCTTAATGCTGAGTTATTAGTAAGCATTAAGATACTAGACAAATTTATTGATTAGCATGATGGGTGAAAGAGGTACTGGTAGGTATGGATAGGCCTGATGACTTCTTGTTGTTTCCTGTATTTTCTTGTATATATATATATATATATATATATATATATATATATATATATATATATATATATATATATATATATATATATATATATTATCCAATTAACTGTGGTCATAAAACTAAATAGTATGGACATATTGTTATCAATATATGAATAATAATGGCTTAAAGTTGAAAAATATTTAAGGTATTCATATAGTAATATGTTGCTTAAGTCTTTTATTGTATAAGTTTTGCATGCTGTAAATAATATGACTAAAATTTGCATTTCTGTACATACAGTATATGTAATTGCTTATCCCTAACAACCCTAACTACTAGTAACATCTCCCATTCACCTAGTTACTACCATGAGATATTCTAATAAAAGTCGGAGTCATTGGTACTATACTTACTATACTTATACTAATTAGCCATATGTATGTATGTACATAATTAGATATCCCAAAATTCCCTTTCCCGTCCTTAAGAACTCCCACAATGCAGTGACGGTGACATAAGGCTGTATTCATTCATGTTTATATACTCCTTCCTTGTTTACTGTAGCCACTTGATTCTCCCTTCTCTCCTTCCCCTCACATACTTTGTTAGTCTATCTGCCATTCCATTGGGGGTGGTCTTGCAATCACCACAACTACCATACTCATTATGTTTTCTCTTGATAATTTCATTTTCTGCCATTCTTTCTAGATGGCAAAATCAAGGAATGATAATATAAAGGAATACATGAGTAAAAGATGGTAGTAGAGGAGTAAGGCTTGAGGAACATAGGAGTAGTAGTAGGAGGAGTACAGAGAGAGAGAGAGAGAGAGAGAGATAGAAGTTCGTCAGGTGTTGCTTTCCCTTATGGAGACTTTCTTGATGGAGAGAGAGGCCTGACTATATATGCTAATTGTTGTTATTTGGTACGTGATACTTTTTTTTAAAGTTTCAAGTAATGATACTACAGAATCAAATCCTCTCTTTTTTCCTTTGCTTTTCATATAAACTTGCAGAAACCTGTCACAACATTATAGAAAAAAATTATCATGACAACTGATAAATCAATAATGATAACCTTATCAACAATAACTGTTAATTGATAACTGTCAATAAATCTGTTGCCCAGTATGGTGATAACTGATAAGTATAAAGATGGTAAGAAAAACTTAGGCTGGGTCAAGTACACTGTTTACTCTTACGTTTTGACAGAATGTCTTCCTCAGAGAGTGAATTTTTCCTAACCATCTTTACACTCATTTGTCTTACTACTATGATAACTGATAAATTGATCAATTAGAAATTCCAATATTAGCAATAATGATATTGATGTTTAAATGGAAGAAAGTGATTAACCCAAATCTGTAGTTTAGAAAACTTTAGAAATATTTCAAAGCTTTAGATTCAATGTTTATCCTGTCTTTTCAGAAAAGAAAAGTTCTGTTTTAAATAGAATAAATACAGTCGGGTCTCCTCATAGGCACTAACTAGGGTGACCAAAACTTGAACCTATAAGAAAATGCCTATAACAAACCATTCATTCCATGTACAGCATGAAATACAATATGGTTGGCAGACCACTCCATGTGACATAAGTACAATAGATGAACAAGTTACAATGCCATTAATATAACTCTTCTTCAGTTTTATTATTTTGCACTTTGTTGCCAAGCTCATAATATTCTTTTTTGCTTGTTCAGTAGGTATGATGAATGGTTGTAAGGCTGTACATCCACAAAAAATCACAGAGTGAGTCACATATTATAGGCTCAAAAGATTGAAACAATGGTGGGAGATGTGAAAGCATGACCACCTCCTGTAAGGCAAAATGTCTATAGTAAACACACCCCTAATGAAACCTGACTGTACATTTCATTCTTAAAAACTAAAATTATCAATTATCACCAAAAGTATCAATAATACTGATGAATTGATAAGCCAGAAAAATATAGCTACTCATTTACTAACCGATGATTCAATATTGTTATTGCAATAATGGCCACCTGTGGTCATATATAACTGGTGACAAATAGCGTCTTAGGTATACTCTTTGTCAATGCTGTAGAAAATGCACCAAAGGAAGACAATGGAGGTAATACAATACACAGTATGTGTAGAAGTAGTGGTACAGAAGTTGAAATAGTGGTGATGGTGATAGTAACAGTGGTGGTGATGAAAGACCTAGTGGTGTCAACAGTGACAGTATTGGTAATGGTAGCGGATCTCTCTCTCTCTCTCTCTCTCTCTCTCTCTCTCTCTCTCTCTCTCTCTCTCTCTCTCTCTCTCTCTCTCTCTCTGAAAGTATAGCCTTAACACCCACAGCATAGGTGTTGTTATACACAATTGTGATCTCTTTTGAAAAATTCAGAATTTTTGGAAATTCAGCTTTTTATGTATAGATTCTTGATAATTCCATATCATATAGTTCTGGCTTTGTTCCTGAATTCTATCCTCCTTGTTTTTGAAGCATTGATCATGGAAACACAGACTTAATCCTAATAAAATTTAGTTATGTATACAGTATATGTACTGTTGTAATCAATATATAAAACAAGGGCTATGTATTTGTATCCCTTCAAAATATGGAAAAACTGCTTTAAATTTGACCATGAAGAGATACTTAGTAATATAGTTTAGCAGACAGCATTGTTAAGAATAAGTTTTGGTAGGTTTAAGGGCCATGAGGTAGAATCATTCTACATCAGTGAATTAATCTCACTTGCTATATTAACCCAACAGTTCTGAAGCTATTTCATTAATTTTACAAATATGTGCAATTCAACCTGAGTGCTAGCTGTGCCTTATGTTGATACCTTATCTTACATTTCAGTTGCATCAGTATACCTAGCTAGCTGCTTGATGACTTCCTAAAGTTATATTGTATCCCGAGGTATTGGAAACATGGTGGTTGGTTATTCAGTGTTCATGTTTTGCACTTTGGTGTGTTGTGTGTCTGTCTGTGTGTGCGTGTGTGTGTGCTGTGTGCGTTTGTGCTTATATGGCTTGCCTGTGTGCTCAGTGTGTACCTATTGCTGCTGTTCTGGAGATTTCTGTAAGCAAGGCTAAAGCCAACTGGTGTGCTGAATTGTATCCATTCTTCCTTAATGAACTAAATTACATATCTAACACTGCATGGGTGGACAAAATTGACTCTGTGAAGGAATGTGAAGGGAACCCTTTTTCTAGATGTCAAAGTACAGGTTAAACCATAAAGTAGTTTGTGATCTTGTAGTTTGCTGGCTTTGATGGTTTGCTCTTAGTTAGTTACTTCACTGAAGGCAACAGGTATACAGCATTTGAAATGGCACTCTCTGGTAGAATGTTTACCATCATTTATGAATTTACTTGCATATTTTTTCACTATTAGTTATAATTTTTAACAAAAACAGTACTTATTTGTAAAATGTCAAGGCTAGACACAAATGTTTAAGAATTTATTATTCCTTTTTCTCAACAATGGTAAAATCATTATACTAATTCAAATATATATTTATATTTCATCACTTTATGAAATGTGAAATTTATCTTTGGAAGTAGAAAATAATTGAGGATACCAAGAACATTCTGATGGAGGATAGTATAATTCTCTCTCTCTCTCTCTCTCTCTCTCTCTCTCTCTCTCTCTCTCTCTCTCTCTCTCTCTCTCTCTC
>CM035199.1:11252902-11255713 GCA_020233015.1 Callinectes sapidus | reverse complement strand
TTTATATATATATCTATATATATCTATATATCTATATATATATATATATATATATATATATTTTTTTTTTTTTTTTTTTTTTTTTTTTTCTTCATCAGAATGTCTTTTTACTTTTTTATCTCCAGAGGTGCCTTACTGTAGCAGCAGAGCCCAATATGCTGGTTCAACCTGTATATTCATGTGACTGAATACTTCACTTCATGAATTCAGCATCACATGAGTAAATAAGCTCCTTGTAGATATTACTGAGATTCTATTGATTTGTAACTTGTATTTTTTTTTAGTTTTATCATAATGTACAGTATATGTAATTTACTTAATTTCAGTTTTCAGTTTGATTTGCACAACAGGCCACAAGAGTCCATAATATTTCTGGGTGTGACTTTTGGTACGCTCAAAAGATAATTGATAAAAAGATAGTAATAGTGGTACTAACACTCAACTATCTCTTACTATAGTAAGACCATCCTAATTTGGTGACCAGGGTAGGGTCAAGGTGTGGGTGCACTGCTGCCTCTTTCCCCAAAACAGAACCAACTTGGTCACTTGCCCCTACTGGTTCCCAAGGAATTCAACATTTTATTTTCATTTTTGTGTATTTATTTATGTGAAGTAAACTATATATTTCCTATTTATACTTTTTATATTATCATTTACATATTGGAAATTATAACATGGTTCCCATAAAAAAAATCTACACATGTGAGAAGCAATAAAAATATATAGTATACATGCAAATTTCCCTATAGAAAACAGTGTTGTTACAGCCGTAGGGAAAAGGGGCAGAGGTAGTGGTGGTTTGGTAGGCTAGACCACACCCAGCTACACACTACCAACCTTCCTTATGCTGGGATACAGTGCTCATTAGGGCCATGGCAGCTTTTTTACTAAGTTGTAGATCACCATAATGAGCTTTGTTTGATTCATTGTGATGACTGGGAGTCAAGTTGTAGGGTGGCAAAGTTGGCAGATATCAAAAAATGGGTCACTGAGGAGCAGGATGTAGGCCATCTTTCCTCACAGAGCTCTGAAGGCTCACTGAATGATGGTGTGTAGCTGGGTGTGGTCTAGCCTACCAAGCCACCACTACCTCTACCCCTTTCCTCTATGGCTGGAACAACACTGTTTTTTTATACGGAAATTTGCATGGATAGTTTTTTATTGTCTCACATGTATAGATTTTTTCTTTTATTCATTTAAATAACCTGGGCTTTTTATGGGAATTTATGGGCTAATGGAGACCACCTAATGGAGACCTCCTATCTGAAAGCCCACCCACTTGGGAGCCGTTACCCCGAGTGGATCCCCAATCTCCACTCAGACTGTAGCCAGTATTCAAACCCATGCGCTCGAGGATCCCAAGGCCTCCAGAGCGCAAATGGTTCCACTGTACCACGGCAGCCCTTTTTTTGCGAGTAATATTTTATTAGCATCTTTGTACAGTATTTATGCCTTTTTCATATATTGGTGCATAGATATATATTTTGTGGGATGTTATGATATTTATGTGATAGTATATCTATTGATTTTCCACTTTATTTAGGTGTATCATAGAAATTACTTGGCAGCTTTGTACCCACATCCTGACCCTACTTCAGCTGCCAAATTAGTGTAGTCTTACTATAAACACCCTGGATACTTATGGTGGTCAGATTACCATTGGTAGCTTTTTGCTCAGTGTTACAACTTTAAATAGTGTCTGCTTGTCCACCCTAGTGGCCTTCTGTTTGTGATTCAGATACATTCTTTGAGTGAAGGTAGTATAAACATATTTCAAAGTAATGTTATGCTCAACTACAATTATCAAATACCTATGTAGTATGTAAGTTCATTGTGACTTTATCATTTTTTATTATTATCCCTTCAATTTTTATAATTATTTTGAATTATAAGACAATCTTTCTCTTTTTTCTACTATTACTAAATTCCATTTACAAAGTACTATTTATTAAAGCTGTATGTGCTGAGTTTAGAAATCATGTGGTTTATTTTTGTATTGTAGAGTATGCCTGTGTGTGTGTGTGTGTGTGTGTGTGTGTGTGTGTGTGTGTGTGAGTACTTGTGTACAGGTATGTGTGTGTGTGTGTGTGTTGCATGCCTAATCATGCACCATAAAGTATAATTGTCTAAAATCTATGATAAAGTTTATATAAATCTAGATTTATTTGGTTATACATTACTTTCAGGCAAACAGAATCTCAAGTAGCTACAGAATTAGTCTGTTCAGCCTTTCACTGAGATACCCAACTCTTGTGCTTCACTAGTGAATAAGACATATTCTTGATTGAATAGATAAGTGAATGGCAGAATGTGTGCTAAGTCAGGCAGTGCTTTCTGCTGAAAATACAAATATGCTGCTTTACAGAGGTGAAAATGCTTATGGTGTTGGATGGCTTGATGGGAATTACAATGGGTCCAATAACTTGGTAATATATTTCCTCTGGTTGACTTTTACTTTTCATTCTTGACTGTGGGGTTAGTTGTGCTACTGCTGCTACTGTTTTAGAGATGCCAGCTGCTGATTTTGATAGAATTACAATTAGCAATAACACTTGATTGCAGAACTTATGTTATGTAACAGGCAGCTTAACTGGGTCTACAGTACAATAATACATGAAATATACATTTCTTTTACTAATGAATTTATGAAATATGCAGTCTCCTTTCACAAGAGAATCTTTTGAAACGTGATTCCACATAAAATTTTATTCTCAAGAGAGGCACATTTGCATAAATGAAATAAAGGAAGTTAAACACCAAGAACAAGCAACAAGTTGAGATAATGCTTTTTTTGTTGATTTTTTGTATTTT
>CM035199.1:11237902-11247902 GCA_020233015.1 Callinectes sapidus | reverse complement strand
GATGAAATGTGGTGGAAAGGATATTTTTATTTGACCATTAGATTTTGTTGCTGCTGGATATGTCCTTTCTTTTTGTGGTGAGCCTCCACTTGGAAGACAAGAAAACAACAGAGGCTACCAACAAACTCTTATGGTTATCAGTTGTTGATGGCCCTTGAGATTTTTCTTGAAATTTCAGAAATGTTTGTATGTTGTTGACAAGTACATAATGGCAAGCCACATGCAGCTGCAGGAATTGTTAATAGTGAAGCATGAGCATTCTGATTATCGTGCTTCTTTAATCGTTCCCAATATTTTCCCCATCCATATTTTGCTGTAGAAAGGAAAAGTACTATCTGTAGCTATTATTTTTTAGGGTAATATTACTTTTCTTATCCTGTGTATTGAGGTTAAAAGTACATTTAGATGAGGTTGAGAAAATAGATGAACCAGGATGATGTCAATTCCAGTAGGAAAAGATCTGGTCTCTGCTGCATTTTTTATATGACTTTCCTCTTTCTTTTCTGCTGTACAGGTAAGTGTCATAACATAAAGGTGAATTAACTTTTTGTGAATGCTCTGTTCCAAGAAAATGTTTTTAAAATTTTACAATATGGAAACAGACCAATATCAAAGGGCCGTCGATCTCAAACTTTGGGGAGAAATAGGCGTGTGCAATAAATTATGTTTAATTTGTAGCCGTATATGTACTACTTCATGGGGCTGCATATGGTAAGGAATAGGCATTTTGATGTGTTTACCGACATAATTCACAAGAAAAAACTGCAGTTGTTAGTTTCTGTAGAAAATCTGATTTTTCGATTAATTATGAGACATGAGTGAAATTAGTAGTACACGTGTTTAAAGATTCTATCTTAATAATGTGCATTGAGTACAATTACTTGGGTGACATCCATGATTATATTTTTTGTCACAAATTTGAAGTGTAGTGTAAGCTAGATGGAATCCATATAAAGATGAAAGACAATGCAGGTAGAATTGTTATGTGGCTGCTTGTGTAAGCCAGCTTGGGGTTCCTGTGCCTTCTCCATAGTGTTGTTCATATTGAAATCACACTGAGCAAGACCATTTGAGGCATCAGTATGAATAATGGAGTCTGCAAAAGAAAACATTACATAGTAAGCATGGGAGTTAGTTGGCTTTAATAGTTAATCATGTTTACTGCATTTACATGTTGAATTCCAGTACAGAGTAAGTTACTGAATATGGAACATACTATATAACTGTTTTAGAGTATATTATGCTGTTTGAGATGCATGTTTAAATATTTTATTTTGGCCAAAGTGCAAATATATGTTTGTAATTATTGCTGTATCATAAGATTCTAATGCAGATACAACTCAATATTATTTTGTTGACTAATATTGTGTACTTGTAATGGTTCACAAGGACGTAATATGTTAAAATATAATTATAAAATAAAATTGTGATAGTTCTTTTTCTTTTCAACATTTATTCATCCAATCACAGATCAGCTAGGGAAAGGTGGGCAAGTGTCTTAATTTAGTGTATTATATGGACAAAGTATGGTACACACTGGGTTCGTGCTGTAACCACCAGCATGGAGGGCTACGACAGCTTTTGCGTGTGGCCTGTGATGTTTTCATAGTGAGTGGCATAGCATGATATGAAGATAATCATATAAACTTTTTGGCAGCATATGGCATATTTAATGATGTGAGTTATGGAACAATCATTGAATGATTTGAATCTTTTGAACAACCTACAGCCAGGCATGCCAATCCTCCCACAACATCAACAACATTGGATCTCCTATAGAACTTAGCAACACCTTCCTATCACATCCAATGTATCAAAATATGATTCTTTGTGTCACAGTGCCATTATAACCTTTTGTCTCTTACTTCTTCCTCTTCTTCCTCTCCCTAACATGCATGCTTAATTTTTTTCATGTACATTTTTTTACTGCTGCTTCAGGAAATGTGTGGTCTCACTACTTTAGGATTACCTCACTGAACATCTTAATTATGAATATCAATAACTCTCCTTCCTATTCCTATGACCTGAACTCTTTTAAAAAGGGAGGGAGGTTCCACGGCATTTATCCCATTCTTTTGGCCAACTCTCTCATTCCTGCTTGAGGCCTGGCATCTCAGTGGGCCTTTTGTTTCTTTCTTTTTTTTTGTTGCCCCTGACCAGTTTTCCCCTTCTTTGTCTCCTAAAGTAAAGCTGGGAGTGGGTATTTACCCTATCTGTTTCTGTTTTCTTAATGTGAGTGGTCGGAAAAATATGAGCAATGGAGAAAACTACAAATAAAGTATTTCTCTAATATTCAAAGTTTTCTCTTTAGATATTTTATGAAGTTTAAAGGATACAAGTTGTCCATTAAATCTTTCCCTGATTTTAGACTTTCATTACACACTAACCGTGTTAGGTAGAACTGTATGATTTTCTTCAGTTTCAGCAACAATGACTGAAGTTTTTTTGTGCATAGATCATAAATTTCAACATGTGCCCCCTTTGTTGCCTGGAGTACATCTAAGCAAAATTCTATCTCACATCAGATATTCTCCAACATCTCCATAGTTACCGTTGGTAGAGCTGCTGTTATCCTTTATGGATTTCTTTAGTTTTCTTAAAGGGTTCTATTAAGGATAAAGTGTACAGTACACCAGTACCTAATGTTGAGACTTTAAAGGCAAGGATAACAGCAGCTCTAGCAATGGTAACTATGGAGGGGTTGGAGAATATCTGGCATGAGATAGAATTTCACTTAGAAGTACTCCAGGCAGCAAAGGGGGCACTTGTTGAAATTCATGATATATGTACAAAAAATTTTAGTCATTGTTGCTGAAACTGATGAAAACCATATAGTATCTCTACTGAACGTGGTTTGTGTGTAATAAAAGTCTGAAATCAGGGAAAGACTTCATGGACACCCTGAAAAAGATGACATTTCTATTCACTGGTGTGTTTGAAACTTACTAACTTTATTTGATATAAAGTACGTATTTTATTTCTAGGGAGGTAGGTAAGTGATGTATTAGGGAAGAATCTTCTAAATGAATAACTCAATTTCAATGTTGTACTATCTTGCATTTTAATGAATAGATACATTTTTTTATGGAACTGCACTCTGATTTCATATTCTGTACCTGATGCTGTTATTTTTTATATTCTTTTCACTTCTCTTTAATTTTTGTGACAACATTTGCCTCACTCTATGGAAATCTTTTCCAGTTAATGTTACTTTTTTATTGTACTCTCTCTCTCTCTCTCTCTCTCTCTCTCTCTCTCTCTCTCTCTCTCTCTCTCTCTCTCTCTCTCTCTCTCTCTCTCTCTCTCTCTCACTACACATATTATCTTGTGATTGATTCCATCTGAATGTGATGAGAAGTACCATACAGGTGTAAGTTCAAAACAACTGTGTTTCAAAGATGGTAAAGTTCAAGAGTTGCACATAAAGAAGTGAGAGGAGAATGCCAGGATTAGACCATGTAAGCACCCAGATAGATACATAGATAGATGTGAAGATAAATGATTGCAGATGATATAGATACCTAGATAGACAGGTAAATGTAGTAGATAAATATACTGTATTAGATAAGTTGTTTGATGTAAATTGATATAGAAACACATGTTGATAATCATAGATAGATAGACAGAGATAAATGCTTTAGATGTATGTAGATAGATAGATAAATCAATAAACCCAGTATTGACTTCATATAGACATACATACTACCTTCATTTCAACATTGGATTTGCACATTAGGAGATTATTCAATAATTTTGTCTCAAGGATATATGTAAGGCTAGTAGTATCTACAAGAACAACATTTTCATTTTCATTTACCATCCATAACTAGTGTCCTCACAGGTAAACCACACATTTTTTCTCAAACATATTCTTTTCTATCCATCTTCTTTTACCATCTTCACTGACTTTTAATTCTCTATCCTTCATACAGTCTATGACTGCTAGTAACCCTCTAGTGACCTAATCAAAGAAATCCAAGATTAGTTATTCCACTTTTCTATCTGTAAAAAATATGATTGTTTTTGTTGGATAGCAATTCATGTCAGCATACCCTAAAATGAACTAGTTTGCTCTGCTACTTCACCGAATGTTCACTCTCTCAAGGATGTATGCTTTTCTGTCTACTCTCCCTTCTATATCTACCTTTATAAGCACTGATGATCCTTTTGGGACGAACTCTCAGAAAACACAAAGTTAAGCAAAACACTTCCCCATAGTTGCACCCTGAACACAAAAATAGAGATTGAGAAACTGTAATTGCATAATTACATATCGGTTACACTTGACTCACACATTCTTATCTTATGACAAGATCTCCAGAAACATTGTGCTCAACCTGTCATAGTCTCTTCTTGGTTTTCTATATTCTCCTCACTTGTCCAAGGTAGCCTACATCACAGCACATACTACAGCTTTTCCTTATTTAAGCTCCCTTTCCCACCCCCTAATCTCAATGATGGGCTAAAAGAATTACAGCACTTTCATCCAAATAACATAATTTCTTTTTTTAAACAAACTAATTTTCTCCACTCATTATAAATACCTACAGTCTGGTGCTTATAACTTCCCTAATTCAAATCAATTTAACCTTATCAAAAGCTTTTAATATGTCTGAGCTAGAAACAGAAGTTTTGCCAAAATCTTTAAAAGGGGATGGATGACCAAGACTTGGCAAGGAAAGCCAGATCAACAGCAGAGTTGCCTTGACATAACATTGTGAGGTGATAGATTAAGGAGCTTTATATAATAGATAAGAAATAAGAGTTGAAAGACTTTGATCAGGGAAGGTGGAAGCACAAAGACACAGTGTATAAAAACATGAAGAGGAATCCCATCAGGTCCATATGCATTATGAGTGTTTGAGGCAACGAGGGCATGAAAAATATAATTGAAAAGGATATTACAGATAACATAAAATAGTCAAAGGGGAAAGGAGAGGGGAGAACATGCCCTGTATCCTCCACGATAGATTATATAACAAAGATTTGAGAGAAGGATTAAGACTTGAAAATAGATGTCATGGCAAGATGAAGTACATACAGGAAAGAAAGATGAGGAAGCAAAGTTCTTTGAGATGTTTATTGTCGGTCAGGTGCAAGGATAATAAAGATTTTGATAGATTTTGACACTCAATATACTACGAAGTTAGTAGTCAGTTAATTCTTGTTATCGCTACAGTATGAAAGGATTTGAGCACGGGAGAATTACTGAAATGTTATTGTTTCTGGCACTGCGTGTTATATATATATATATATATATATATATATATATATATATATATATATATATATATATATATATATATATATATATATATATATATGTGTGTGTGTGTGTGTGTGTGTGCGCTGCTTTTTCGTCCCCGAGGGATCATGGAGAGAATGTGTGAGATTTCCCTTCTTTTCTTTAGTAACTAGTTAGTTTCGTGACGGGTTATTTTCCGTGGAAGTTTCATGCACATTATTCTTGGAAGTTGTGGTATTTTTAGAGTCAGAAGGGATAAAGAAATGAAGTTTGTGTGGGCGGGAAATCTAAATGACTGAAGTGGTTTTCAACAATTGATTTTTGTCAATTTTATTATGGAAACTTTCATA
This sequence comes from Callinectes sapidus, assembly GCA_020233015.1. Taxonomy (NCBI): domain Eukaryota; kingdom Metazoa; phylum Arthropoda; class Malacostraca; order Decapoda; family Portunidae; genus Callinectes; species Callinectes sapidus. The sequence goes on along the minus strand of CM035199.1, from coordinate 11,242,307 downwards.
TAATCCCCTTCATTTGCTTCATATATCATTGTGTCTCAAACCTAAGAATTATAAAATACTCAAAGCATTGTTTATTTAATGTTGAAATTGTAAATAAAACCACTAAATTCTCTTCCAGTGTATAGAAGCAGTAAGCATGTGGGTCTATAAACTCGATCCTCTTTACAGTGAGTTCTCGCTGCTGCCTGATACTCTGTAGCATCCGCCGGGAGCCTTATCAACTGCAGCAAACTTTAATATTACTTGTTAACATGTATGTAATAAGAAATTTGCGTGAAATTATTGCTTCACCTGTATTGGTAATCATTTCGCACCAAATACTTTATGCAACTTGTAATGTTATTGAGATATCATTACTCATCAATTCCTGTAATTATCAAGAAATGAAGAAAAAACAAACATGACATAAGCAAGTCTTTTCTCAATACCATGTCATTTCTTGAGGTGATGTCAATACATTGAGCTAAAAGTACTAAAGGAAGATAAGAAAGAGACAGTCAGGTGAAGGATGGAAGGAAGTAGAACAAGAAATGGAAGCTGTTGAGATAATACTGAAAAAGAAAAAGCTGTATGAAATCTAGAATTGTCATTCGGTTCTGACATTAGAGAAGCACTGAAGGGAGAATGAAATGAGAATGAAATAAACACTAAGAGGTAGATAGAAGAGTGTGGGCGAGTGAAGAGTATCGGAGTAAGGGTGGCGATGGTGTTTTGTTCGAGCAGCGCCACCTTTGTGCCGCGGCAGTGAAGGGGCCGGGCGGGGGGAGCCTCGCAGCCTCAGTTTATTGTTTTTATGGCGGAGGTCGTTACTGTCGGGAACAAATGCTCGCAAGAATGTTGATATAGACATAACTATAAAGCGGAACATGCTGGCGTTAATCTAGAAAGTGTGTTAATAGGTAAGGTTTCGCTGTGTGACAAAAGTATTGGTGTTTGGGGCGCGTAGTGGTGTTATTGTTGAGGCGAGGGAGGTTGGCCGCACCTCGGCTGAGATACAATTTTTTTGAAATTTACATGGTGTCTGTTGTGCGAGTCCCTTGCGTACCGCTGTGGTGTGTGGTCGTGAGATGAGGGTGTTCTGTGCCGCTGTGACGATGAAGGTGACGAGACCACAGTGGGACTTACCCTTAGCGAGTCTTCCTTCCCTCAAGTGAAAGTGGCATTATTCATGCAGTGGTTAGTTAGTGTGAACACTTGACTCGGTGTGTTACTTAGACATTTAATGAAACGTGTTTTTACAGGTTCACATGATTTATATCTCCGGGCCATTTTAACAATACAACATTGACCAATAGGTAACCCTGATGATTGTCATTCAGCTAGGGGCATTTTATGGATTGGGAAATAATCCACACTTTTATGGTAATGCTCCAGCATAGCTCGACTATTTCCTTCCACTCCTTCATAAAACTCACAGTATACACATCATTTTATATTATAAAGTGGTGGAAAAGTGTCACCAACCCTCTTGATGCTGCAGGTGATGGCTTAGTACTTCTCCCTCAGCCTAAGCTCTTGTATCTACCCTCAAGCGTGACCTGTGGGAAATTAAGCATTTCTTGCCATATCAGAAAATAAATCGCTACCATGCTTTACATATTCTAACCTAACCCAAGCTTCACTACTGTACTTACATAATTTAACCTAACAATTTAAATGTAACCTGCAAAGTAATTCTACCTTATTGAGGAGGGTAGAGCATAGTGATGTGAAGTTTAGGTTAGAATATGCAAAGCACAGTAGTGATTGATTTTCTGACATGGCATGAAAGATCTACTTTTACACAGGTCCTGCTTGGGAGTAGAAATTAAAACCTGGCTTGGGGGAAATCCCGAGTCACCTGCAGTATTAAGAGGGTTAGAGACATTTTTCTGCCATTTTATACTATCATATGTACAATATTGGTTTAGTGAAGGTGGGGAAGGAAATACTAAAAAAATAAGGATGCGCACCTATACTAGACCATTTTTATCTTCACTCGGGGAGATCAGACTGTGTGGGGGATGTGATGACGTATTTCGGGACAATCACGTTCATTTATTGAAGGTAAGACTGTGGTCAAATATCCGCCAGAAAATGGCTAACCTATAGTGTGCAGCTCATTTTTGCAGAAGAAAACTGAGTAATCTTTATTTGGTTGTCTTATAAGAAATTCCATTTTGTATAAATCACCTTCATTGTACATGTGATTCATACAACTTTTTTTACCTTGATAAAAAATTAGTTTCAAATTATAATAGATAATTATATTGGTCTGAAATTAAACGCACACACTACATAGTTGTAGAGTGTTCTATTAATGAAATAAAGAACCGTAAAAAAATGTCGTATTGAGGCACGGCTGACATATTGTGGTGACCCGCGTTATAGGTGTATTTCACCTCGGCAATATCAGTGAAAAATATTATAAATCAGATTTTCCTGTGTGAAGTAAAACAAATAGATATCCAATATTGTTTTAATATCAAAATCGAGTGAGTTGTAGCTTTTTATCACTACTTAATTTCTTGTTAAATGAGGACAGGAGGTAATGTCTTAACTATGCTGTGTGTCATAGGTAGCCTTATACCTCTGCGGATATTTTTGATCAATAGTCTTACCTTTAAGATTTAAACCTAATTTTTTAGTAATAGTATATATAGTGTATCACCCTGACTACATTTTGGCTACTATTATGTAGGTCTGACATTACATTATTTGTGTATGCTACATCCTCTCACAATACTGTATGGAAAGTCTCTCCTACCCCTGTTCCCCCTCAAACCAGTATCAAAGCAACAGTGGTGGATAAAAGCCAAGTACGTACTGTTCTATATCGTTAAATATCACATATCCATATCCATATTTTACAAAAAGTGGAAATCTTATCTCTTATTCACAAGTAGCATCCCATGAGAAACAGAAGCACACATCATCATCATCATCATCATGTCCTCTCTTAGTGTTACCAGCACAGCTCTCATACAAGTGAGGAGTTGCAAAGTTAACCCTCATCCATCCATAGCATTGCCTCACATCCCCAACAGTGTGCTTCACCATGTCCCGCCCTAGCCAGTGTCTGTGTGGGAAGGGTGAAAATTACATTCTATATCTCATTCCAACTTTTGATTTTGAACTATGTTGATGTCTACCAGAGATGACAGTGCGGCAGAGCAGGGCATTGTGTCTTACTAGCATTACTGAATATGTACATGGTGAACACACTGCAAACTCTCATTGCTTGCAGAAAACAAACAGAAAATCATAGTTGTTGATGAGGCTTGACAATGTCTTTAACAAATTGGTTGTGTACCTAAAGATTATGGTTGTATGTACTTGTTTCAGTACCAGTGATGTGTGTGTCATCTCTTATCACATTGGAAGTTGATAGTAATAGTGCTTTGGAATATTCCAGAAAAACCAAGTTTGGTAATGTAAAGAAATGCTGTATGAGTTTGTCATTAATCCAAAGATGATTGTTATCTCATTAAGGTCGCACATATTGAGTGCCTGTCATTTTGTTCATGGATTACAAAAGTGTAGGGGGCCGTAGCTGTGTAGTCATAATTGTTTGAAAAATTATGTTTTCATATTCACAAATTATGTTCAAGTTTTCCTCTTTCTGGTTGCTAGATATGTTATGCGTCTTGGATGTCATGTGGGGGTTATGTATAAGATTCTCAATAGTTTGGAAGGTCTTGCTTATACTGTTATTATGTCTGTTATGGTTATTGAGTGTGACTATCACCTAACCACTTTCAACCATTATTAGAAAATGTGCCTTCTGCCGCTTCCTTTCCTGTCTGGCTGAGCTGATTGGTGTACTTCTAATGTTCTTGTCAGTTTCCTGATTGCTTCAAGGTGGAAGATATTATATTCTCATTTAAATCTAAATTTAAATATACTTCTGCAAAAAATGTGAAAACCAAAAACATCTATTTGTCATATTACATACAAGATTGGTATTGGTGTCAGATTACTCCAGACCTCCATTAGGATGAATTGACAATCGTAATAGATGTTCTTTTGTTAATGTCTTATTTGTTTTCATTGTTACCTGAAAGGTTATTGCTGTTATAGTTTGTTTCCTTAGTGGTATTTTTAAAGATGAGTCCAGAATAAGGAAAATTTATAAATATTGAGAAATTTTTAAATAGGTGTATAGAAAAGAACTTTTGAACACACCAATTAGCTGTTATGCCAGAAGGAGGGAGAAGATTCCAGACTATCTCAGCTTACAATGGCTACATGACTACTACTAAATATATCAGCAAAAACAGCTGTGTTAGTTCCAACACTTGTGCTGCTGCCTCTGTAATGCTTTGTACTGTACTCACTGAAACCTGGGAAGTATGTGAGGTGAAGCACAGTGTATCATAACTGAGTAAGTGGTTTCACGTAGCAAAATGAGTAGTATTTGATGAAG
>CM035199.1:11147418-11184444 GCA_020233015.1 Callinectes sapidus | reverse complement strand
TGGTTAATCTATGTTTGATCATACAGATGTTTTGTGCTGCAGTGAGACAGACCCAGTATTTGGCAGCTGCAAGAGCCGTGGGAGTCCGACACAGGTCTGGCAACAACCGGAAAAACAAGAAGATAATATGGGCCACAGGGGAGAGGACTGTTCCAAGTGACCAACCAGCCGCATGGTCTACTGGGGAGGTTAAGCATCCCCAGCGTCTTGACTGTCCTCTTGGCAACAAGGACCTTTATCCAAAACGAATGCCTGATGGGGGTATTCAGTACTTTGGGTTCCAGTATTATCCCAGGTTAGTATTTAAGAGGCTACTAATCTTGAAATAAATAGTCACTCTGAAAAAATGTTTTTATTTAAGAATTTGGATTTTCAGGGTATGTTTGAAATCTGATCTTATTTATTAGGTTCATATACACGTATGTACTAAATGCTTAAATGTAAATATGTACATAAACATAGATAATGTTATGTTTGTTCTATTAGTGCTATTAGTTTTTGTTAAAAACATCTCTGCATAAGATTGCAGTTCTTTTTTAATATATTTATAGATTTTTTTTCAACACTTTCTGTGTGTCATTAACTGTTTAGGTGGCAAGGTGCATTGTGTCATCGGATCATGACACACTTGAATTCGCTTTCTCATGAAAGCTATTTCATTTACATACGTTATATGGAAAATAATTCATTAAACATTTATTAGTCTCCCCATCATCATTGAACACCAAGTTTCAATAATATTTACTATTAATTAGGTGAAGTATTTAGCATTAGGTGGCTGTGTTGGATCCCGGGGCATTTACACTTCCACACCTTTGTTGGTAAATTGACTTACCTCACACTGTTGAGGCTCATCATAATGTCCTTTTTAGTTTTAGTTTTACTAGAAGTGGGATTCATGCAAGGATTATTGGTCTATCAACTGGCCTGTACTCTGGGGCTGTGAGTGCTGTGAAGTGTGGAGGAGGTATGTTCAGCTTTATTCTAGTGAATACCACTGGAGTGAGGCAGGGATGCATGCTTGCTCCATCACTTTTCAACACTTGCATGGATTTAGTATTACACAGAGTTGTAGACCAAAGTCATTATGGTTATAGATCTTGTTTTTTGGTGATAATGCAGTGATCTTTGAGTCAATGTAGATTCTGTTAATGGCTGTAGAGGCACTGCATGAGAAAGCAAAGCTCTTGGGACTTAGGGTTTCCTGGCATGAGACCAAGGTTCAGGTGTTTGGAGGCTTACTGGATGAAACAGTACAGTCTATCCGTACATATGGTGAGACATATAGATATCACAAAACTTCACATATCTTGGTAATGTAGTGCATAATGATGGGTATAGTGAATTGGTCTGGCCCATGACATTAAGGACTTGCTCAACTTATTTGTATCTGGCATTGTTGATACCTTTGTGGATGGACAAAGATCCTGTCAGTGTCAACTGCGGCTTTATGGGCATATAGTACGCTACCAGGAAGGTGACCCTGCTTATTGGGTTGTCTCAGCGTGGAGGAGGCTGAGAGGATGCCCACAGAACTCATGGCTGCAGCAAGTTGGTACCTCTTGCTGGGAATTACTTGATATGGAGAAGGGAGCCTCCATGGAGACTAGCAAGGCGTGACTGCCGGGAGTGGCACCATAGGATAGGTGAGGCGAAACATTCCCAGGCGTATGCCCACCATGATTGATTGATTGAGTAGTGAGTGCCCTCATAACTCACTAAATCTGAGACCTGAGGAAATTCAGTGCCACTAGCAACAATCTTATTTACAAGTTGGTTTTATTTAATATGAGTGGTTCTTAAGTCTAACACCACTCAGCATCAGTAAGTGTGCTGAGCCCTACATCATTTATCACAGGTATGCATGTTGAGACCAACACGAAATTCAATGTCTGTAGTGTATGTAACTATCACTTGTCTACAGGGGAGATATCATTATATGGGCGGACACCAAATGATGTGCACCATTTTTCTTGCTTTGTTACACTCGATTATTATTAGTCTCTTTCTTTTATAATAAGCAGTACAATATGTATACAAGTGGGTGAAGGCTATTGTTAAAAAAATCTGGAAATACAGCAACAACGCACACAATGCCTGCTCTCCCAGCTGATGGTGTATAAACAACATTCATCCTGTCCTATGTACTACATCTTTAGAATGTAGATCAAATCTACTATCATATGGACTGCTACACAGACATTTTCTAGTGGTATCTAGTTGCCAGTACTAATGTCAATGTGTGTCCACTCCATCACATGTGTAACATATTTGGCCTCTAGCTGCTACTACTGGTGGCAAGAAGCACTTCAATGATCAAAACTTTGACAGATGCTCTGCCTGAATTGAACATTGTGTGTGCATCTATAAAATGAATTCTTCTTTAACTGTCCTATTTTTGTCACAGGTAGATGTCCAATAAACTTTTCCTGAATAATGCTTAAATACCAAACTAGAGATTTTTGTATGTTTGCATTTGTGAAAAATGTCTATTGATGCTTACTTTGATTAGCATAAAAGCTGGATGCTAAACATATATTGATTACAAAAGAAAAGCAAAAACGGACATCGAATAATTTGTTCTAACCTTTGCAAAACCTAAAGTTTACAAAAATTTCAATGCAATTTTTTATAATACTATTTTGTTCTACATTTCTTCCACTACCACAGATTGCTCAAGTTCCTTTTTCACATCCATTGCTACATCAGCTACCTTAATGGCCTCCTTGTTTCTCAGTATAGTGGCTACTTTAGATTTTGCCATATAATACTGTCTTATATATACATTTATTTTCCCAAACTAACATTTTTATTAATTGTTTACAAGCTTTTGTAATGCAAAAATATTTTTTTTGAGTATCAAATCAAACTTTTGTATTTGAGTAATGAAAAATTTGACTATTGAGGCATTCGAGTATTGAGTCCCTACTGTTTTCCTTCAGAGCTTTTGTAATTTCTTACAAACTTCTCTTTGTACTTGTTTTTTTATAGCTTTAATTGCTGGTGTCACATAAACACTTGTGTTTCTGATAGGGATCACAGAAGTTGGCAAGAACATTCTGGTGCCAAGTAATTTACTCCATCAGCTGAATGTCAATAAAGATAACAGTACTGGTGCCAAAATGACAATTACTGGCATCCTATGTTTAGCAGTATCTAACCACCAATACTGGCATTACCTCTGTGTATTTAAGTATATTCTGATGTTCTTTGGGAGCTCCTCCCTAATTGACCAATTCATTTGATGACCTGACCATTGGAACAGAACCTGGTTATTAAGTGAGGAGAGGTTGTAAATTATTTTGTTTATGCCCATCTGCTTTTCCTCAAACATGACATCATTAATTTAGTCATGTGATCAAAGCATCCTCAGAAACTTATTAAATGACTAGAAATAGCACATGTTTATCTCTGAACAGGAAATCATTGTTGTATACAAAATCCAAGAGTTGATAAAACAAAAACTTTTTTATATTAATCTTTGGTAAGCATATAAAACATTACTTTCTTTAAAGCAGTGATGTCATTGATGGTGTAATCAGTGATTTAAGGTCTTGACACCTGATGTAACTTTTCTACTATAAATATTTTTGGTTTTGTAGCCAGGGATCACAATTATTTATGATAAAGTTATACATACTAAGTTTTTTTGTAGTCCACCCAAGGTCTTGATAAATAATTCAGAAATTTTGAAAATCACGAAAACTGACTCATGCCTGGTTCCAAGTAGTTTGGATAAATGTTTATTTACCTGTAAAGAATGTTGCCACCACAATCCCCCTGATATAACTCAACCAGAGATGAAGGATACTAAACACATACAATAGAGTATAAGGGGCTAGTGTTGTGCAATGCCCACTCCTGGGTTGAATATTCTTATTTGTAAACTTTGTTGCCGGCTTGTGATAGTGTTATTTATACCATAATGTTACTTGCACTTTGTTCTAGAATAATTTTGCTTGAGGAACATTCAGTAATTAAGAAATATGAAAAAGATGATTTTTTTTTATTAAACATATATTTTTTATATCACATTCTACTGGATTGTCTTTATTACACAAAACAGATGGCCATTTATATAGTTTTCTGATTCTAATAATGTTTGGATCAGGTTTCCTGGTGAGGAGGACGCCCCATATGAACCCTCTCCCCTGCACCTGGTGACTCGTGTGAAATGCCTCAAGAACAAACCTTGGTGGGACAAAGAAATCATGCAGAAAATTGGGCTTAACAAGAAGGTAATTTTCTCTCTCTCTCATTCCTTAAAAATGATTAGGAAATTGTGTGTTTAGACTTTTCTAAAGTTGATTAGGTTTGTTATATTATGATTATGTTGATGTGGAAGTGGGTTAGAGGATGCAGGCCCTGTCCTCAGGGATTGGGAGTAGTTATTTAGAGTGATACAGTAAGCCCTGCTTTGATTTGGACCATTTGTGGTGAAGATCAATCTGAGTTATCTGGGGGAATTTTTATTTATTTATTATATACAACTGTTTGTAGGCAGCAGTTGCATTTTGAACTGCATGTTCAAATTTTATGCTTCTTTCTCGATTACAGTCACTGACAATAATTTTCTGGATACCATTTTCAAAGTCACACAAAGCATCAGCCACAAGTGAGAAGCAGCTGTGTTGTGGTGCTATCCTGTGCTCCCTACCTCTCTTCTGCCTGTTGTTGTTCTATTGCCTATATATAGCTTGCTTTATCTCTAGGATAACAGCTTTTCTTTTCTAGCTGTTTGGGGCTTGTCAAAACACTTGATTGAACTTGTACTATGCTTGCCTAGCATTTTGTACTGTTGTAATCACTAAAGAGCTTGGAAAATTAAAATCGCTCTGACAGTCATTTTGTGGTACGAGTTCAATTAAGTGTTCTGACAAATCCAGAAAAGAGCATTTTGCTCGTAACTTCGAATTTTCCATTTGTAAATCAGTAATTAGGATCTAAATATTTTATTTGTTCCTTCGAAAATTTGTAAATAGAACGTTTTTAAATCAAGGGACTAGTAAGAGGTCTCTAAAAGGGACAGGAACAAATTATTTAAGTCCCAGGAAGTGCTATATCAGCAGGCTCATGGCTTTTGTGTTCAGTACTTCTTTGTGTGATTCCAATGAAGCTGATCTTGAGAATTTTATGCTATTGTTGCACAGCTGATATATATATATAGCAACTCAAAGTGAGCATTGCCTGCCATTACAGATTTGAATTGTAGGCAGGAGAAGCTTTGTGTCTATTGACTAGGTGAATTTAGCATCTATTAATGCTTCCTGTCCTCTAAGGATTAAAGAACCGTGATTAGTAAAAAGTGAACGTTTTGGCTGGATATCTGGTAGCATGATGGCCTACACCCTACTGGCTAGTACAATTTAATTGTACTAAAGCAGTGATAAATGACAAGCTGCAGTGAAGATTTCCTCCGACTGGGCTATTTTCACCTAAACTGCCCCATGCATTGGGGCCTTCACATGCCAACCTGAAACTTTCAGTGGGTAAATGGATATTGATGTGTTATCTGGGTGCATGAAACAATATTTTAGCAAGGTAAAAATCTTATGGGATTTTTTTTATTTATCAAATATGACCTTACAGAAAGATATATGCTTGTCCTTTAAAGGTTAGCAATGGGACAAGTTCATAATCATTGTTTCTATATTGGTTTTAAAAAATGAATATTATATATATATATATATATATATATATGAAAGCCATATTCTCCTCCCTTGTTCTACCACATTTCAGTTCCTGATCATTATGAATGAAAATCAAGTCAATAGTGTCAATGATGCTGATGAGAATATTCCGGAATCTAAAGTTAATGATGCTGACAAAAATATTCTTATTTGTCTTTTGTGGTAGGCAAGAATGTACAGTGGGACTATATACTTGTCCCATTATTAATTTATGTGTCATATTCTCACAATTGGTCTGTGGTTCTTTCATTTTTGTCTGATGAAACCAGTAATTGCTTCTATTTCTTTTCCTTTTTTTTTTTTTTTTTGCTAAAATTTGTAATCTTTGAAGGTAACATATCTAAAAAAGTATTCCATTAAAGAAATAATTTCACCAAATTTACCACAAAGCAGTGCTTGAAAAATGAGGATCAGTGATAGGAATCTTTACCTTATCTAGTAATATAGACATGATTTTATCTTAAGTCTTACTGCATTTCTGACCTCCAGCGAAGTGATGTTGCCATCCTGAAAAACACCCCAGAGATCAATGCTATGCTTTGGAAAGTAAAGCACTTAGTGAAAGTGACACCAATCAAGGTATCAATGAGCCAGCTGGAAGATGTTGATCCTCGCTGCTGCTTCTTGAAGGTGAGTTTTTCACTTTGTTTGCAGAAGCTCACTCTTTTTTTTTCCATTAGACATAATGCAAGTTCTATGCAACTTCATTTGTGATACCCTTACTTACTCTGGTACATCTCGCAATCTTTGGATTCCTTTATTATAGATACTCTCACTAAACTCTTAATTTGTATGGCATTTTACCTTTTGGTTCAAGATTTATATATTTTTTACTCACATCCAGATGCAATATTTATATTTTTATTCAGATTTTTCTGCAGTACTTGATTTCATACAGAATATACAGAATTATGTCTTCAACAAGTTTTCTCTATAGACCCACTTCTACATTACACTCAACCCCCAGCTATCCTGAGAAATTGGTCCCTTAACATTGCTGCGATAGCTAACAATGCGATAGCCATTGTTAAGAAGTAATGGGAAAAAATAAAATTGGTCCTGGCCTGCCAGAGTGGTGACGATTTAACATATTGGGACCTTGTTTTCCCCTCATCTCATCATTATTCATAGATATCATTCACATTTTGATAGTACAGTCAGTCCTCGTTTTTATGGACCTCAATTAATCGGACTTTCAATATTTTGGTCAATGTCCGTGGTCTGGAGGATTGTCCGATGCAGGCTGTGTTTGTCCTGAGAGTGACAACTTTGACCGGTAGGTAACTCTCGCGGCAGACGATGCAGGCAATGCTATTAACCCATAAACTGCGGCTATGGGATAAAGAGGGGCTCCTGTGGTGCGGCAATATCAGGAAAAATTTACTTTCCTTAAATGATATCTACGCTATAGAGATGTGTCACAAATATTTCAATTCACAATTCTGTAACTCAAAATGTACTGTAGCTACTATATTTCTAAGCATTTTTCACCACAAAAATGGATTTCTGGCAGTATCTAGGGTGTAGGGAAGGAGGTGGCAGTGGGAATACACACAGATGACTCGTTGCCATGACAATGACCATATGGCAGTTTTGTCAATGTCACATGTGAATACACGCAACCATGTTTAGTCTGTGCAGGTTTGTGTGTGTGTGTGTGTGAATCTATAACACTCACTCTCTCTCTCTGTTCTAAATAAATAAGTGAAACAAAAATACACTCTTCTGCTTGGTTCACAATAAATAAACAATACGTAATATACACACCATACTATAGAGCTGTGTGTGTGTGTGATGCGCAGTGCGGGCCAGCTACCCTTGGCTCTTCACGTCTGACAGCATCTAGTGAAGGAGCACTTGTTCCCATAAACTTGTTCGCTTCATTCTTTTTATACAAAAACAACTTCTATACTACTAAATTGTACCTTCCTCTTACCATACATGAGACTCAAACTCTAATATCTATGAGAGGAGCACAATGTCGATTATATAGTAGTTCCATTGTTTCCCTTTATAAGTATGATATGAATAACCAAATTCATATTAGGAGGATAAAAATTACTAAAAGAAAGGTTATTAAAATAAAAAAAATAATAATTTCAAAGAAATATGAATCAAAGAAACTTTATGGTGCCTGTTTAAAAAGTGCACTTCCAGAAGGTGTACAGCAGTTTACTGCTAAGCCACCCAGAAGCCATACAGCAGTTTTCTGGTTAATATTATACTGTACTCTATTGCAGGTATAACCATATTTTACTCTCATGTATACTGTATATACATATTGTACCATATTGTAGCCTATGAGTATGTGTGCGAGACAACATAGGCTGTTTACTGTATAGTACAGAACTGTATTGTACTAATTTTCAATGTCTGGACTTTTTCGCTCTCCGGACATGGCCCAGTCTATATTAGTCCGTAAAAACGAGGGCTGACTGTATAAAGTAAACACAGGCATGAATTGCATAATAAAAGACTTATTTACTTCCGAGTGAAACTCCCGATTCCCGATGAAGACTAAACAGGCCTCCCCCAGGTCCCCGCGTCCCTCTCATGCACTAAAATACATGAACAGATCGCATAGTATTCCCCCCTACCCATCACTCCGTCCCTATCCACTCCCATTTGCGACGTGAATGGACCGAGTAGGCCGCCACTCCCTCTCTCCTCCAGCCACTCTCCTTCCTCTCCCCCCTCTCTTTTTTTTTATCAAATAGAATATATTCTCGTAACATAATTTCTAAAAGGAATTATTTTGAGAAAAGTATAAATTATTGTACAAAATTGCAAATTATTGTATAATCATATACACTATTTTTTTATCTTACAGTGCTAAACTACTGTATTTGTACGATAATTATCATACATCTGAGAACCGTAGGTGGCAGAGGAGGGGGTAGTAAGAGTGTGCTTGCCAATCACAGCCAAATATGTCTCAAACTCAGCCAATCAGCAAGTCAGTCTGGCCAAGTAGTATGATGTAGCCACCTGGATAGGCTTGTTCACGAGTCGCGATAGCTCCAATTGAGATGTGCATTAGCCATTTAAATGTGTTTTTTGTGATCCTGCCCTGGGAGGGAGGACCCCCAAGTCCTATTTCTAATTTTGGGGGTGCTGGTGGGACTGCAGATGCGGCTCCTGCCCGTTGGACTGCTCCTGGGGTGAAGCTTCGAAGGTTTCTGTGTGTGGGCTCCTGGAATGTCCTGAGTCTCTTGGAGGATCACCGACTGGCTGCCTCATTTATTGGATGAGCTCGGTAGGCTGAGGATGGATATGGTGGGGCTCTGTGAGACAAGGTGGCCTGGTAGTGGCAAGACCAGTAGTAAGGGTTTTACTTACTACTGGTCCAGCATGAGCAATGGTCACCATGTCAAGGGGGTAGCCATAGGCGTCTCCAGCAGACTGCAGCAGTCTGTTGATGAGCGTAGAATGTGATTAAGGCTGAAGCACAGTTTAGGCTTCATGTCTGCTGTTGCAGTGTGTGAAACTGAAGAGAAGATGTTCTGTGCCAAACTTGACTCTGTACTGGACCAGTGTCCCCGTCGTGATACACTCATTGTCCTGGGCGACTTTAATGCTGTCACTGGCACTGAAAGGGCTGGCTATGAAATATGTGTTGGTCCCCATGGTTCTGGTACCAGAAATGACAACAGCTCTTTCCTTATGAATTTTGCAAGATCCAGAAGGCTGAGAATTGCAGGTTCCTGTTATCAGAGATCAGTTCTGCAATGCTGGAGGGGTAGCAAAGGAGATCGACTCAGTACTCGTTGGAGGATCCTCCAGAACTGTAGGGTTTTTCGGAGTGCCAAGTTCTTTGCGACCAATCGGTTTGGAGCGCTTGACACCCTTGAGGACCCTGAAGAGCTATGGGATACCTTCAAACGTGAGACTCTTGAGGCTGCTAAGGAATGCATTGGGGAGCGCCCGACGTCTTTCTCTCAAGGGACGTGTTTCCCTCTTCTCTGGAGAAGGGAGGTGTTTCTCTGTCACCTCTCTGTGGACTGCCTTACACACGTGGTGGCGATGGAGAGGATGCTCCTTGGAGTTTTTTGCGAGTTCCAACTGGGGATTGAATCTGTGCGTCCCTCACGCTAAACACCAAGTCATATCACTCTACCCACTCATTGATACCAAACTTAACCCCCACAACTTTGACTTTGTCCACTTTCAACCAATTTCGCTATCTCCAGTTTCACTGCATATGTAAGGTTCTTCCTCTTCTTAATTTCTTTCCCTGGTACTGCTGTTGCCTTATGCTGGGTCAGGTTGGGTGGTGGAGACCTCCCTGGGTGGTCAGGAGGGGGAATAGCAGCCATCGTCTCAAAATAATACACGTGTGATATATATATATATATATATATATATATATATATATATATATATATATAATACACACACTTACACTCCAAATCTCATTTTATGTTGGTTTTGGAAAGCGAACATTTTGGATAACAAGCTTACCTCTGACACTAATTAAGTTTGTAAACCAAGGTACAATATATTGTTTTATCCAAAACATTCACTTACTAAATATGTAAATGTAACCAGTACATTTATTTTCAGGAGAATGGAGAATTTTCCATTACTCCCACAGTGAAGGTAGAGGATGCATGCCTCAAAGAAGATGACAAACTTGTTACACGCAAGTGGAATGGAGATTTTATTGACCGACATACACGTAAGAACTGGGATTACCCTTGGCAAGTAAAGCTGTGCTAATCTGAGCACTGCTTATCAAAGAAACAAGTTCATATTTATGTGTAGATATTTATGATGCTAGGGCACTGAAAGTTTTGTTATAGTTGTCAGAATCAGTTTCATTAAAATTCATACCCTAACAAGGTATATTACCTTGTTAGGGTAGTGTACCTTGTGATTTTTTTTCTAGTGAATTATTTTCATATAGTGAATGAATGCTTGTAATGATGTGTCATATTAATGATTCAAGAGATTAAGAATATTGATGTATTTTTAAAGTGAACAAGTTCCTGTAAATAAAGTATAAATATTGATGGCTCTTGACAAAAAATGGTGTATCACAGATCCTGAACAACACATTGATACATGTCTATTACAGGTACTGAATCACTGTTATTATATGTAATATCTGAAATAATTGTATAATTCAATTAAAATCTTGCAAAAATGGACTAACACAGATATTGAACAATACACGTCTATTGTAGATGCTGAATCACCATAGACTCTACATCTGTTATTAACTAATGCCAAGATTACATTTAGTAAACTCACTATGTAGGTACATACATATGTACAAGCATATCTAGTTATTAGAGTTACATATTTACAAGTAAATTTCATTATGCCCTCAAAGTCACCCACAAAATTATATAAATTTATGATAATTTGAATAGCACACTAGGAAAATCATTGAGTCTCACAGAGACCAAGGTTAAGGCTGTGTACTAACAGCACACTAACATTATAATTTAGTGCCTGTAATACACACACACATCAGCAAAAAGAAAGTCATGTTAACATGGGAGAAGGATCACTCACATGCACTGCAAAAACCTGTCTACATACCCAAATAATAAACAGTTGACTTAAAAAATATGAACTACCAAACGCCATGCAAATATTATTAAAAATAAAATGCATAATTAATTAGAGATACGAGTTTTTTCAAATATAACTGATTAGACATGAGTTTTTAGAAATATAGCTAGTTTAAGCATTGTAGATCTGTGGGCATTGCAACTGCTTATTGACAAGGACCAGCACTGGTCACTTTCAGGGAGGTTAGCATTACTTTAATAACAATTGATCACATGCAAACATGACTTTGGTCTTGTATGGTTGAGCAAATATCATACTCAAGATAACAATAGTTGTTACAATCTTTTCCCAGCATATACTTAGATCTATTTCAGACACGTTTTTCCTTTTCTCAAAAGTTAGCAACCTTTGAACAAAATTTCTTATAAGAGATATGTACAGTTACTTCAAAAGTAAAATTATTCCAAGGACTACGTGTAAATTATATAACACTTTAATTCTGTATAAATATCAAAGTACGAATGACATTTTCTTTCATGCTCTCTAAAACTTCTTGTACAATCCGGTATCACAAGATCCTTTCCAACTTCTCTACTCTTCTAATATCCAATACAGGGTGTAACATGAGATTTTGCAAAAACTACAAGAGGCAAAAGTACAAGTTATTCTAAGAAAAGGTTCTATACACATGCAACTTGAGGTTTTGTTTAGTAGAACAACAGATACAACAGCTGGGCCAGCCCGTCTGTCTAATGCCACACACCAATGACCACCTTGCTATGAGTGATATTTTCAACATTTTTCCTCCCCTCATATAATCTATTCATTTACTATCCTGGTGTGAAGCTTCAAACAATTGATTAGCTGCTAGTCTTATTCCTTAGTCCCTTCCTACCTGGGCAGTCTAAGATATCAAGTGTACCCTATTATATTACATCATTAATTATAATACTTTTGTTTAATCTTTATCGTTAAATTACCAACTTGTCAATAATGATGCTACCCGGTGTCAAAGCCAAATGATAATTGACAAGGTGTACACATGCTGTGGCTTCTCTCTCTAGTTTTATACACATTAGTTTTAATGTCACCCTTGCCTCACCACCCTGCAACAGAGCACATAGTGAATATGAGGCTTAATGGCTCACCAATCACTGAAGTGTTCAGTCCCCAGTGTTCATGGAAAAAGCGCTGCAGTCAAACACAGTCTTACAGTGCTGGTAGATCTTGTGTAAGCGGATTTGGACTACGTGAGTCAGCCATCTTTGTCTTGAACCGGATCATGGTACGTGTAAATCTCAACGTTGTTATTTTCAAACATCTCTCAAACTTTAAGACAAACTGGAGCTGGTGTGAGACAAATTTCTACACTGAGGAATATTTGTTAACATGCTCCTAGACACCCAAAGTGGAGAATCTGGGTACACAATGTAATTTAATTTGTAGTGTTTGGTATGAATATACTGTACTAAAAATATAATAAATGGTGGGAAACCTCTGCACAGTAGGGACAATGCATGGTCATTTGACATACAGCTGCAATAGCACACTAAAATTTTTATATCTAATTGGAATAGTTAACCAAAATTGGCATAATGAACTCACCACTCATGAAAGCACTGAAATTTGACCAAATTGATTAACAATAAACAAAAAATTGCAAGGCAACAAACTTACTGGTTGTGTAAGCTGCTGTTCACCTGTCTCTTCCTCCTCTTTATCTTTTCCTCTCCCTTCTTTTGAGTTGCCTCAAACCTTCTTCCTTATCATCTCCCTTCTCCCCTGGAAGTCTAAGATAAGGAACAAAGAGAATTTGGTCTCTTACTCTCCATTATTTTTTGTTTCATCCTTTCTCATTCAATCTCATATACATAATTCATCCTCATTACCATTGTCACCTTCTACTAAGCATTCCTTAGAAATATCCTTAATCTCTCATACACACACACACAAAGATCAAGCAAGTTGGGTACACTCTGCACCAGCTCTGGAATTTCACCTCAAGACTGCACCATTGCAGGAGCTGTGCTAATGGTGCTGTCCTGTCTAGGTGGCATTTTCAAAATGCCAAATGACAGAAAAAGGAACCAGAAGTCAAGACAATGACAGGATGGAGGAGGTGGACTCCATGGTGGGTTTGTTTACAGCAGGTGGACGTGTGGAAATACCAAGACAACTTTTCAGGATTTAGATGAGGAGAGAGATGATGAAAATTCAATGAGGGAAAGTTTTTTGAGGAGGTAAGTTATACAACGGGAGGATATGGTTAAAAAGTTTATGATCAGGTAAAATGGTGAAAAAAGATAATGGGGTTATGAAAGCAAATACTAATTTTGAGGAAAAAACATAACGAAGAAAAATATTTGCATTATTGAAAAGAAATTGGAAGATAATGAAGATAGTGAAGAAAATTGGTGAGAGATGGACAATGAACAACAGGAAGTTAGTTTTAAAAAGATTATAGAAAATCCCAAGAAGAACAGAACGGTGATTTAGGAAAAAGAAAATTTGGTTAGATACAGCAGAAAAAAAAACATGTATTGTCATTGCATTAAAGGAAAACATTATACCAGTTAGACATGAAAGAGAAGAACATGAAAAAAAGAGGTGGACTGAGAAAGTAGCGAGGGAGGGGAAGAATGATGAAGAGGAAGGAAGGAGCCCTAGTGGTGACATTTCAAGAGGGTAAAACACATCCTTTAAAGATTAGCATAAAATCATTGGCAGGTGCTGAGAATATTCTGAAGGTTCCTGGAAACTGGCAAGGAAAGAAACTTATAAAAAGGTATGGCCGAGACACGACCTAAATAAAGAAGAAAGAACTAAACTCAGGCAGCTTTGGGAAACGGCTTTAAAAAAAACATTAAACAGAACAGAAAAGGGCAAGCTACTAATGGAAAGTCAGACACAAGATTAAGGATGTGGTATACAAAGAGAGAACAAAATGGAAATAAGTTATCACAGTAGAAAAAATGTATATGGTATTTTAACAGCACTAATGGAGTTGAATGATTATATCTAAAAGACAAGCCTGAAATTGTGGAATTCACCAAAACCCAATTATATTGAGGATTAGAATCATTGGACATGGGGCAAAATAAAGTATGTAGAGGACAAATAAAGAAATAAAAAAAAAGTGGAGTGATATTACTTGTAAAGAAAGAGTTGCAAGAGGATGAATTAACTTATGGAGGAAAGTGTGGTTTGTTATGCAATAAAAGAAAAATTTGCTCAGAAACTGCCAAAAGATCTTGATAATAAAGTAAATAATTTTCAATAAAACATTACATGTTGAGACAGAAACAGTCCTTTCCATTGTCAAGTATTGGGAACCTGAATGAAACACCCATGAAATTTAACATTAAAGCAAATGAAACACTAGGAACTAAAGTTGCAAAGACCATGTAAGTCCAAAGTACAGGCCATGGAAAGACCATATTTCCTGTGGTGTTCTCATGCATGGCTGATGGTACTATGCTAAAATCCATGGTCGTCTTCAAGTGCAAAACTAAACCTAGAATAAAATTCCCACTTGGTTTTGGTGTTTTTGTATTTTCACTTAATGCCATGCACCAACTTTGGAGTATATAGCAAACCAAGAGGAAGCCCACCAAGAGGAAGCAAAACCAGCAACACAAAACCTTAATTTCTCGCAAAATAAACCAAAACACGGCATACATGTATAGAGTATTTTCGACTTAATTACTTGAACTATCAAATCCTAAAGTATGTACCGTAACACACGGGACATTCTGTGGGATGATCTACAATTGTATGCCTTTTTTGGGGTTTGAAGTGTCATCTAATATAAGCTAATATATGATAGGTAAATGTGACATATACCAGCAAAAGCAGGCAAAGCGTGATAATACCCCAAACCCAGAATGGTAAGAGTTTAGGACTAGGCACAAAACTTGGAAGGGTACTCTATACATTTTTATGTTGTGTTATCTCAAATATAGTAAAAAGTATGCTCATTTTGATGTTATTTTTTTTAACTAAGGATATCTGTATTCTATTTTGTGGTTCCTTAGAGGTTACTTATTTCCTGTAGGTTCTTCAGCCACCATAACAAATGCTATATTGTTCCCTCCCACATCACAGACTAACTGGCAATACTATGTATCAGGTCAATAATGCTAACAATGGATATTACTATCACTTCACATTTGGTAATTTAAGCAGAGTCTCTGGATCCTCTCTAAAATGTGTCAAGACATTTGCTGTTTCTGCCATACCCCAATCTTCTTTCACTTCTTCCCCTTTCTCCTCCACTTCCTCTTCTTCTTCTTCCTCTTCCTCTTCCTCCTCCTCCTCGTCCTCTTCTTCCTCCTCCTCTTCTTCCTCTTCATATTCCTCATCATAGTAATATTCATCATCTGTGCCTGTACCCAGTGTCATGTTCACACTGGGTGAGTCTACAAGCATCTTATAGGGTTCAAGCTCATAATCAAATATCAGGAAATCCATCAAATACTTGTGATAAAGCTGCTTAATTTCAGTCAGTGTGAGTTGTGAATAATACTTTTTTGCCACATCTGAGGTCTTGTAAGTTTGGTCAGTACGATGAGACCAATGGATCTGCACTTTGTCTGCTAGACCTCGGTGGTACAAGATGAAATTGGAATCTTGGTTGAGTGTCTCTATCTTGGCTATGATGTCATACTTGATGTGGCAGGGTGTGCACAGCAGGGAGATGGGCCGCCAATGCTCATCATACTCCTCCACGTCAGTGTCCAGAAGATACTGAACAAACTCCCTAAAAGTGGGCTCCTTGCGTTCTTGTTTTTCTGAACCATCTTTTTCTTTGATGCTGGACTTGCGATACACCTTGACAATCTTCTTGCCATATATGGAGTAGTAATATCCACCCCTGTAGTGATGAAGGAAGTAAAAGTTATTACACACAGCAAACATGTATACACACACAAACATACATTAGGTTCTATAAAATACAGGTACCTCTCATTTTACATGTTTTTGAATTTACATGGGGTCCAAATTCCCCCACCAAAAATATATAATTTACATTTGTTTTCACTTATATGCAATATTTTCTTTAGTAGCCAACAGACATCTCAAATGAGTTCCTATACACCACCCAAACATCAGTTACACAATCACACATGCGTACAATACACACACACACACTCATATACAGAGGTACCTCTTGATTCAAAATTAATTAGTTCTTTTTGGCTGTTCGAATTGCAAAAATTCGAATTAGGAAGCAATTTTTACCATTGAAATTAATGTAAAAACATTTAATCCATTCCAGATAATTTTAAATAAAAATACTACACTCAACCCCAGCTATTGCGAGAAATTGGTCCCATAACATCGCCTCAATAGCTTAAAACGCAATACCCATTGTTATGAAGTAATGGGAAAAAATAGAATTGGTCCTGACCCACCACAGTGGCAACATATTGGCACATATAACATTTGATACACAAACAAACCGTCCCTCCCTCCCACTTCCTCCCTCATCCAGCCACTCCCCATCCTCCCCACCCCATCTCTCTCTCTCTCTCTCTCTCTCTCTCTCTCTCTCTCTCAAGTAGAATATATTCTTGCAGCATCATTTCCAACAGGAATTATTTCAAGAAAAGTATAAATTATTGTACAAAACTGCAAATTATTGTATTACCGTAGTTTGTGCAAATTTCAATGATATTTAATAATTCATTCTTCATTGGTTATCTAAAGTGTTTAATATATCTTCATTAGTAAATAAGTTTGCCAGTCACCAGAGTAGAAGGCCGCATTGACTGGGGTGGTAGGTAGGAAGTGACCAGGGTTGGGGGCCGGGCTAACCAAGGCAACTAGGGGCCGGAGTGACTTGAAAGCTGTTCACGAGTCGCAATAGAGAGAGGTGTTCACGGCGGAGAAATGCAAGCGAGACCGGCCGACTGGCGGGAAGGCGGCGTCGGCCGCCATATGTGTTTGAGTTCGAATTGACTGGAGGTCAAAATTTGTTCACCAAATGTGTTCAGATTGGGAAGTGTTGAAGTCAAAGGGCATTTGAATGAAGAGGTACCACTGTATATTCAAATAGGAATATACACAATTCACTGGCTCCTAGACAGGATTTGCTGGTGAGTCAACTGGCTTCAGTGTCATATTTATAACAGTGTGCCAATTTTGAGGCTCCTAAATCAAGGGATGGTCTTATACAATGGGGATAATTAAAATACATGGAGTCATAAAAAATGTAAAGTGCTGTGTTTTCAGGCCATTATGGGTGCAGTACTGTGCATCATGATAATAATATCCACAAGAAACACGCTGTAAGCATTTCATTTGTGTTCAATGGGAAACGTGGGAAGAGACTGATTGTTGTGGCGGCCGCGTAGCGTGGTGGCACTGCAGTACGGTGTAAGTATAATTGTTCTTCCTTTTCCATCACATGCTTCCACATATTTATTTCCCTTGTAAAAATGAGAAAAATGAGTAATTATGAAAATACATGTTCCACATGTTATTATGCTATTTCTTACCAACGTACTGCTCTGACTCCCAAACAATTTTTTCAAATCCCTAACAGTTTGTGTATAGCTTTATAATGACAAATATTGTTGCTCTGATGTCAATGAAGTGTGTTGAAATAGAAATTCAGTGAACAAGCCAGATTAGTGAGTGAGAAATAGCATAATAGCGTGTGGAAGATGTGTTTTCATAATTACTCATATTTCTCATTTTTACAAGGGAAATATATGAAACATGTGATGGAAATGAAAGAAGAACAATTATATTTATAATTGCAGAGTTTGAACAACAATTTTATCACTCGTGCAAGTAGAATAATTCCTATAAAAGTCTCACTGGGAGACATTTTCCGTGACAGCGAATCTGTGAATCTCTCTCACCGTAAATAGAATTAAGGGTGGAAATTACCAAACACCATAACTGTGAATTTACCAGATAACGAAGTACCATATAAGGAAGACTTACTGTATATATATATATATATATATATACACACACACACACACACACACTCACACACACAGACGCACACACACACACACACTCACACACACAGACGCACACACACACACACACACACACACACACACATTTCTATTCAAGATTATCTTGAGAGAAGAGCTCAGCTCAGCTCAGTGACCAATCTGTACAATAGAATTAAAGCCACTCACCAGACACTAGACACCAAAACAACAAGATCACAATACCTCAGCTTACATCCCACACCATTTGCTAACACTAAACAGAGAAGGAAACTGAAATTGTTGGAGATACCTGAATTTCAAGTCTCGCTCATAGTCCTCCAGCTTATCTCTGTAGGCAGAGAGAACCCGCTCAAAAGGATGGCGCGCAATCTGCAAAACAAGTGAAGATCATTATACACATCTAAACAATAATGAAATATTGTTCTTGTCTTCATATCAAACCACACACACACACACACACACACACACACACACAAAAAAAAAAAAAAAAAAAAAAAATTGTGCAAGTGCTTCTGTCAAGCCTTGACATCCGATCATTCTGTATTATTGAGGTTGCAGATGCCATGATGCCATTGCCCATCAGTAAACATTCGACATCTGTAGAGAGAAGAACTTACCTTGTCACAAAGCCAATAAATTGCATATGTGCACAGTTGAAATGTGTCTGTGTGTGTGTGCGTGTGTGGTATTCACCATGGTCACCTGCTAGTCACCCAGCCAGTCTTTCCCTACAGAGTGAGCTCAGAGCTCATAGACCGATCTTTGGGTAGGGCTGAGACCACATCACACACCACATACCAGGACAGTGAGGCCACAACCCCTCGAGTTACATCTCATACCTACTTGCTGCTAAGTGAACAGGGGCTAGATGCACATTAAAGGTTTGCCCATTGGCCTTGCTGCACCCAGGACTCGAACCCGGGCCCTCTTGGTGGTGAGCCAAGCATACCAACCACTACATTATGCGGTGTGTGTGTGTGTGTGTGTGCATATATGTAAGTATTATACAAAGGTACCTCTTGATTTAAATGTGGGATGTGTTCCTGAAGAGGCCGTGTAAAACAAAAAAAAATGTAAATCAAACAAGAGACATATTTACTTGTACTTTTATTGCCTGTCACTCTGACTCCTTTTAAACTACTCTCCCCTTCATGATTCCTCTTCTGGCTGCCCTTTCTCTTTCCCTCTCCTCTTGAAGAATGAAGTTATTGTCATCTGGACAGTCTTCTGTTGTTTTTCTCACAACTTCTCTTGAGAACATCCAAAATTTGCCAGCACTCTGTGAGAGATTGATGGGCTTCTTTGTACATCAGGGTCATTTTCTCCAATCAAATCAATCTTAATTTGTTTATAGCTTCTGAAAGCACCTTTCACGAGAGCACTGTTGTTGTTAAGCTTTTGATGCTTCTGCTTCTTCATGTTACTTCACTCGTGTTCTTTCCAACTCCAGGAGATCTTCATTGCTTTAATCATTATGGTAAGATTGTAGCAACTCTTCAATATAATTTTCTTTTACTTCAAATCCAAGCTTCTTGGCCAGTACCACTGTCTTTTATTTTGCTGCTGTGATAATGTAGTAACTGTTTTCTGATATTGAAATTCAGTGGAATTCTCCGTGTGGCTTGAATTAAATGCATGACATCTGGGACTACATACTTAGGTGGAGCTGGACTCGTGCTTCCTCACTGTACTTGTTTCAAAGCTTGTGATCAATACTTCAACTTTCAGTTGTGTGAACCTTTTGTAGTTTACGGGTTACCAAAGTAAAATTACTTGTGAAATATAAAGATGATAGGATTTTTGCAGTGTTGCTGCCTAATGACATGACTATAACAATATTGTGGAAGATTTGGTTTGGTTATATTTTTAAATGGAGGTGCTCTGAAAGTATTGGGGGAACAAACACACAGCCTCATAGTCAGTACAGGCCACAGTCCTGTCCTGACTGCTCTCTCTACTGCTCCACTGCTCCCAGTTCAAAGAAAAACATGGCAGAAATGATTAATGATTAATGATTAATGCGATTAATGTAAATACTGAATCACTAGATGTATAATGCCTTTTTTGGTATATTGTGCATTAATGGTGTGATGAAATGAAGACATCTCAGTGCGGCATGATCCAAGGAAAATGAAGAGTACGACAGTTTTTCTGGCAGGCAATAAGCGAGAGTCATCTGGCAATGTTACTATCATTTTCAGTGGAGTCACGCTGCTCCATAAGCATATGGTTTTAGACTGCACGCCTTTCGCAAAGTGCCACTGAAAATGCCTATTGTAATCATACCTGCATGTGCGTGTGTGTGTCTCCCTTTCTCTCACCTAGTATTAGGGTTTCCTTTACTTAACAATAATGTTTCCTTCATCAAATAAACCTAATAACTAGTAAGACCTTCAAAACATATTAATAATAACCTAATAACTCATACAACCTTCAAAACAGCATAAAATATTGCACATGTGGTTTAATAGCATAATAAATGCATATAGAAAAACTGTAGTTGTCATCCAATGAAATATTGCTTAAAAATGAAAAAAAATTGCAAATAAGGAATCTTCATAAACATTTCCGGGAAATGGGAAATTATAACATACAGAATGCATACACCCAGAAATTGGTGAGCAAGGTCGGTCCTCATCAAGCATCACAAGCCAAGCAGGCAAGCATCTTGTTTTGTGTTTACATTAAAGCAGAGGTAAGAACATATCTTAAATCTTTAGTTGTTCCTGGTGATTTTTTTTTTTTTGTTTTTTTGCATGACTACAGTATGTAATCTTTTCCTCTTCTTTCAAACATGAATTTTTGGTCTGGTAGTTCGTGTTGTTTCAAATAAACCATATCTACATTCATTGCCTATTTGTTCCCACCAAAATTATCATTGAACAAGCTACATCCTGCCACTTGAATCACTTCAATATCTCAATTAATAATGAAGTTCGGGTGCTTTGAATGTGTCAACTTTAACCATTAATTACTTAACCTCCTCCTATTATTTTTTCTTTTTTATGTACGTGTAGTGACATACTAGACGCGGCAAACCGTTGCCGCCAGCATGTGTAATCCTATGGGACGTGATATACTAGAGAAACCGACGTTGCGCGCAGTCGCGGTTGCCGCTGTCTGATTTATTTCTGCCGCACATGTTGGTGGGAAAAATCAAAACCCCGACCGCGTGCGGTTGCGATATTCAGAGTCAACACATGTTAAGCTATGGCTACTGACATACTATGCCGCGCACGGCGGTGGGATAACACTAATCTTCTCTGTATATATATATATATATATATATATATATATATATATTGAGGGTGTACTTGGGCAGGAGTCTTTCTCTGATACATATCTCATTGAATGTGATAGCTAGTTGATCATTGATAATTTTTCTTGAGATACTCTCTTTGTATCTTATCAAAGTCTTATTCTCTTTTTTGATCGTCTGTATGACTTCGCCGAAGCTAGTCATAGTCGCTGGATCGCGATTTCGGGTCCTTGACCCTTCTTCAGCAGCGTCTTTTCGTTGCGGAAGCGTTGGAGAGAATGGCTACAGCGGCGGGTTGGGGGTGTATTTATACAATTTATACCAACCCGCCGCTGTAGCCATTCTCTCCAACGCTTCCGCAACGGAAAGACGCTGCTGAAGAAGGGTCAAGGACCCGAAATCGCGATCCAGCGACTATGACTAGCTTCGGCGAAGTCATACAGACGATCAAAAAAGAGAATAAGACTTTGATAAGATACAAAGAGAGTATCTCAAGAAAAATTATCAATGCTCAACTAGCTATCACATTCAATGATATATATATATATATATATATATATATATATATATATATATATATATATATATATATATATATATATATATATATATATATATTTCTACTAATGTAAGTATGTTGAAAATTCCAAAGTTGGCACTTCGAGCAGGTGATCAAAGCTTGGTATTGTCATTCGGTAATAGGTGAAGAATTTATCGTTGTGGTTTCTAATATTTGCGTAGAAATGAGGGAAAGGATCTCGGCCACGGTTATAGGGGTGAACGGAGCAGGTCCGGGCATGTCCAGGAGTATCCAGTAATCCTTCGCTTTCAGCAGCGCACAAAGTTGCAATTTTAACGAAATTAGCCACATCCATCCTACACTGATGTCCGAACAACACTGAGAGAAAACCGCACTGGAGGTCGGTTTGCCACTCATAGTATGTCAGGTTCAAACTTTCGCGGTTTGCCGCTGCCGCGCGCGGCGCCGGCAACCCGCTACAGCACGCGGCATAGTATGTCACTAGCATAAGAGGGGGAAGCTGGCCAAAGGCAACAAAATAACAAAAATAAAAAACCCACTAATTGCCATTCCCCTGAAAGGATAAAAGAATTAGCTGAAAGTCAGGGACAAATGTCTTGAAACCTCCCTTTTGAATAGAGTCAAGTCATAGGAAGTAGGAAATACACAGACAGGCAGGGAGTTCCTGAATGAATTGACAGTACTGGTTAACTCTCGCATTAGAGCTGGACAGAATAGAGATGAGAGGAAGAAGCAAGGCCACAGGAGATTGTGAGGTATGCCGTAAGCAAGATCAATACAGCAGTCAGCATGAATATAGAGATAAAAGATAGCAAGGGATGCAATATTCCAGCAAAAAGAGAGAGGCTGAAGACAGTCAGTCAGAGAGGAGTTGATGAGGCAAAAAACTTTTGATTCCATCCCATCTAACAGAGCTGTGTGAGTGGAACCATACATGCAAAGAGTACTCCATATGTAGACACACAACGCCCTTGTGCAGAGTTAGCAGTTTGGGGGTGGGGGGGGGGGGGAGACTGAGAAAATGAGGAAAAAAGGAAAAGTCCCTCTATAATGGAAAAGAGCTCATATAGTACTAAGTTTTAAAGAAAGCAATAAAATGGAACCAATGAATAATCAACCAGTATTGTTGCAAAACATATTTAAGAAAAGTTAAAGACAGGTGGATGATATGCTGTATCTACAATGATCATACACATTGATAGGATATCAATTTGGTTTCATAAGTGGAAAATCTTGTCACAAATTTACTGAGTTTTAACATTATAGGAACTGACAAAATTCAAGAGACGGATGACTGGGCAGACTTTGTCTATTTGAATCTAAAAAGAGGAATTTGATAAAGTACCCTCCAAAGATTATCATAGAAAATTGAAAATGTAGGGAGTTTGTAGGGGAAAAGACTAGACTATATAATACTGTATCAGATTTCTTAGGGTAGAGAGAAATGAGAAAAATAATTAATAGTGTGAAATATAAGAAAAAAAATATCCACACAAGATCCTACACCACTGGAGAGGCAGAGATAAAGAAATGTAAAGATGAAAAAGATTTGGGAACTATAATAAAGTGATAATCAGCCACCAGGAAAACATGTAAACAATATTTAAAGGGGAATATGAATTACTGAGAAAAATGGAAAGGGCATCTACTTACATGGATGAAAAGATTATGAAAAGTTGATTAACTTTCTTTGATCCAGATTGGAATATGCTGCAACTGTTTGGTTGCATCAAGAAAAAGACAAAAAAAGATAAAGGACTCAAAAATTTCCAAAGAAAATGGTTCCTAATTTGAGAGATTTATCTTATGAAGACAGACTAGAAGTTTGAGATTAGAGCTTCCAGTATTACGAGAGAGAGAGAGAGAGGGAGAGGGAGAGGGAGAGAGAGAGAGAGAGAGAGAGAGAGAGAGAGATTGGTAGCTTTAACCATGATTTTGAAGGGGAAAAACCAACTAAACAAAGGAGACTCATTTACATGGGACTGTACAAACACAAGAGAACATGGCATGAGATTAAAGAGGACAGAGCACAGATGAGATGTCAAGAAATACATTGCCTTCCTAAATAGAAGTATAAAAATATGAAACAATCTAGAAGAAACAGTGGTTCAAGCAAAGAATATGCAACTAAGCTGGATGCTTGGAGATATGGAGACAAAAGTGCACAAGCATAGCTGTTTTCCTATAAAGCACAACTACACCCACATACACACACACAAATACACACCATAAACTTCATGGTCATAGGCATGATCCGGCGGAGCTGAGGTCCAGGCATCATGGGGTACTTGTCTCGCAGCAGTAGGTGATGTCTTGAGAAGTCCTTAAGCTCTTGGTCCTCCACACCTGCCAGCTGCAAGAGTAACAATGCAGTAGTGGTAGAACTGTAAGAAATAGATACAATGAAGTGAAGCGAAGAGCACAAAAAAGAATAGCAAAAAATGGTGGAAAATAGTGAAAGGGATCCAAAAATGTTTTACAAAATTATCAACAGTAAACTCCATAACAAAGAAATAGTTGAAAAGTGAAAGTTGGGGAGATGGAAAGAAGGTACCAAGGAAGGTGGAACTTTAGTATGTCAGAGAGTTACTGCTGGATGTTCCACCGGGAGACTTCACAAAGTGCCTACAAATGTAAAGGTTACAGACATAGTTTTCAAGACAAGAAGAAAAGATTCTGATTTTACAATTATAAAGAACAGTTGAGAGTATATTTTCATAAGTTTGATTTATATTTCTTTCATTCAATCTTCTCTAAATAAATGATCAGGCAAATTTCCTATTATTTTATCTAGTCCTTTAATATATAATGAGTTCTACAAATGTGTCTAAGCCTTATGTAGTAGGGAAAAACTGTGATGATATTTTGATTCAGCACCCTCGAAATGTTTAAATACACATTTCATATTCAAAATAATTTTTTGAAAGTCCAATTTTGCAGGCCTGTGAATTGGTGTAAAATGGCAGATGGAGTTCAACATTAGCAAGTCATGTAATGAGAATGGGAAAAAGCAAATATAGACCATATAAGGAATACCAGCTGGGGAGAGAGATAATAACTGAAGTCAGTGAAGAAAAGGACTTAGGAGAGATTATACTGAATAACTTATCACCAGAAAACACATTAATTGAATATTTGGAAAAACTTACAGTACAATCCAAAGTACTGGATTCTCATTCACCTACTTGGATGAGAAAATTATAAAAAACATCAACCACCTTAATTAAACCTCAGTTGGAATACGCAGCGGTGATATGGTATATGAAGAAACACATGAAGAAACTAGAAAGAGTGCAGTGGTTGGGAACGAGAATGATACCAGGTTTTAAGGAGATGCCATAAGAGGAGAGATTAAGAAGACTGGATTTACCCACATTAGAAGAAAGATGAGAGATGAGAGATATGACAACAACATATAAAATAGTAAATGGAATGGGTATCCTAGATAGAGAAGATTTGATTAGGATGTCTCTCAATAATCAAATGAGAGGATGCCCAAACAAAATACAAAAGGACAGTTGTATGGGAGATGTCAAGAAGTACAGCTTCCCATATTGTAGCATTGACAAATGGAACAAATTGAGTAGAGAGGTGGTATGTGCAGCGAATGTCAGTCAGATGAAGGACAACACAACATTGTTTTTTTTATTATCATATTACAGATCCTGATACAAGTGAAAGATCAGATTGATGACCCAAACGAACAGACAGATAATCATCCAGAAAAAGTGTTGTTATGAGGGTGTGGTTAGGGTGTTAGACTTGGGTTTGTGTATGTATATTTAGTGTTAAGCGTGTCGTTCACGTGTTGAATTCAGGTTTGTGTATGTGTGTTTGTGTGTCTTGGAGGTGAAGTGGTAGGTAGCTGCATGGGACTAGTCGGTTAGGGCAGGAGTTCTTAAGTCCTTGCACTACCTCCTCACCTCCCAACACTACAGGCTGTACTTGTGCCTTGAATTTGTATGCCAATAAATGCAAAGGAGTTGCAACAGTGTTTCCCTGTACCTGGGGAACCTTGGAAGGAAAGGAGTGGCCCACCTTCATGCACACACCAAGTCCAGTCTCACCCTTGAGAAGGCTGACATCACAACAGTATGTACTATGGATGATGATTAGGAACAGGGTGATTGAATTTACTCAGTCAGAGAGAGAGAGAGAGAGAGAGAGAGAGAGAGAGAGAGAGAGAGAGAGAGAGAGAGAGAGAGAGAGAGAGAGAGAGAGAGAGAGAGAGAGAAATGTATCACACAAACACATGCGTTTGCATGTATGTACACATACATTGTTCTTGAAACAAAGTTTTAATTAATATTGATAATTCCATTATTGTTATTTTACTTCAGCAAATCACTTCTCTGCTAGAAGGTGCATTCCCATGAGATACACTGTGCCGCCACACACCACCAGTTGCTGAGCTGTTTGCATGCCGACCAGACCTACTACCCCACTGTCAAGGAATACCATCTGGCAGCCTTCTTCCCGTTATCCTTTTGTGGAGCGGAAAGGCTTTGCCACAACCTGTTATCTGTTTAGGAGTAGGTTTCAACACCACTATTTACTATTCACATCATTTTACAAAGACAGCTGCAGGGGGATACGAGAATGATGAAACAAATGACCAGACAGAGGTACATACAGTGCTCAACAAAAGTTTGGGCTGGGTGAGTGGGGGCAGACTAAACTTATGTCTAAAAAAGAATGGTATAAATGAGGTGATTTAAATTAGTCAGAAGTTTGGGCCAGCTGTATGATGTCACTACATCCCTCAGTTTCTCACTCAACTTGCCAGCATGTGGTTCAACGTTGGCTTGGCTGCAGTAATGAGAAGACTGTGCTGTTGTGTTCTCCTGACTGAAGTCATTTTATGACTGAGTTTTTTGTAGTTTGGGAGTGATTATGGCCTTATAATGAGGAAAGTGAGGCAGTTATCATCTGAAACTATTGCCCATATTATTGCTCTCAAGATAGCCGATAAGCAAACTAAGGAAATAGCCAATCAACTTGAAATAAATGATCATGTTGTGAAGTGTTATGTTGCTAGGTGGAGGGAGGGTGCGATGCCAATCCAACCCAGAAACAGCAGTCTGGTAGGCCTCATACGGTCTCCAGGTGTGCTGATAACGTTGTTAGAGAGACCTAGAGAAATGTCCTCCTGCTTCCAGACTGTAAAATTAAGGAAAATAATAGTGGTCTGTTCAGTGGTGTCTGTGTGCACTTTTAGTTGATGTGTTCACAAGCTTGGTTATATAAAGCCATTGCCCCATCAAGAAACCAATTCTCACCAGAGTGCAGAAGGGTTGTAGGGTTATAACATGTATCAGAAGCAAGGCATGACCCCCTTGACCCATACTACTTTTGTGGGACCGTGAAACACCCCAGTTCATTAATGGTATGGGGTTCTTTCTCAAACATGGGCTTAGGGAAGCTTGTTATGTTGCCTGTCAACACCAAATTCAACCAGTTCATTTATTTTGAGCTGCTACATGAGCATCTGGAGGAGTGCTTTGAATGCCAGTATGTTCCAACAGGTTGGTGCCCCCTGCCACATTGCCAAATCTGTTATAACCTGGCTTAAAGACTGTCAGATAAGTTCAGTGAGGATTGGCCTGGTAACAGTCCAGATTTAAACCCGGTTGAGAACCTTTGGCAGGTGTTTAAACAGAAGTTGCAAGGGAGGAACGTCAGCACTCTCCCCAAGCTAGAGAGGGAAATTAGGGCTTGTTGGGATGCTATACCTATCCAGAAGCTACACGATCTGGCTATGTCTAAGCCATGATGCCTGAGGGATGTCAAGAAATGCAAAGAATGCCCATCAAAGTATTAAGGTTAAGATTAACATTTTTATGACACTTTTAACATACTACAACTTGCCTGACACACACTTAGCTTAAAGTTTTGCCAAGTACTGTATGTACTACCAATGATGATCAACATCTGGCAACTCTACTCCTCATGTCTTATCTCCCCTTCCTTACCTGTCAATGCCACTCTTTCTGTTTTTTTTTTTCACAGTTAGATCTACTTGTCATTGTTCATTTTTCATGTATTTCAGTCAGCAATGGCAATGAACACTGCACCAGAGGTTGGAGCCCTGTATCACTCACAAGAAGTGCATCAGACAGACGAGGCAATATTCCAGTGTTTCCATCACCAGCCAGACCCAAGAAACCAATAACAGCACAGATTTATTTATTTATTTTTTGTAATTTTAATTCTTAAAGTCCAAAACAGTGAACAGCTGGTGTATGGGCTCACAGCATGGGTGTTCACAATATTGAACGAGGAATTTTTTGAGTAAACATTTTATTTTCTTTCCAACAATACCTACCCACGCTCTCTTGCCCTATCCATGGTTGGTCTACACCTTGTGCTAACTTCAACAAGATGACTGCTAGACATCCCAGCTCCACTCAGCCTTCCAGTTAATTCAATCCACATGTGGTGGGCAAAGGGAAACTGTGTAACATTTTATAGTGGAATGTGGGAAATATGAAAACCATAGAAAAGACCTCATAAATGTCATAGTGTCAGTGATAAGAGAGGAAGAATGGAATAGAAGGTTGAATGAGGATGACGGAGGTATTAGTACAGCACTAGGCTTATACGAGACCACAAGAGAATTATAGAGGCAATGAAATGCTTCCTGATGAAGTCGTGGGAGTTGAGACAGGGAGAACAGTGAATAATAAGAGAGAATGGTGGTAGGAGAAATGCTAACAGAGTATGTGAGTTTCTTTTTCAGCCTTTGTTTTCAGGTTGGAATTCGGAACTGTGGAAGCACTTAGACCTGAGCGATAAGAAGCCATTTAAGGTAACAAGAAGAAGAAGAAGAAGAAGAAGAAGAAGAAGAAGAAGAAGAAGAAGGTAGTGGAGACAAGGGGAGGGCCAGGAAATTCACACACAAAAAAAGGAACAATATTAACATTTTCAATATGGAAAACAAACCACAGGAAATGACACAGATATAGATAAAAGGTAAGACAAAATATTTGGGAATAACAATAAATGGCACTAAAGCAGAACATGAATGGCCAATTTAACCTATTCGGTCATTGCGAGGTGTTGCTCTAGGTTAATGATAGGGAAAACATATTGGAAAAATAAAGCTCTACCATCCATTCTTTATGCCGCCAATACAATAGACTTTACTAAGGAAATGGAAATGGAAATGATTCCATTAGGTGCCACAAAAGCTTAGGTCATATGGCACCACTAGGGTTAACGGGAGAGCGCTACATCTGCCGCTGGGTAACTAGGTTTAGCAAGGATTCGAACCCGGCCGCCTTAACCAATTATGCCACCCAGCCCCTTTACTAGGGAAAAAGTAGATAAATCAAAGGATGGAAAATAGCGTAGGTAGAAAAATATTAGGTGCACCAAGCTATAGCCAGAAAGCAACGTTAAGAAAAGGATAGGATATCAAGTATGAAAGCAAGAATCGCGGGAGGATGAGGGGTGATAATGAGCAGAAACTACAATTAAATCGGAAATATCAACAAGTCGCGGTCGACATCACGACAAGGGCAAGGTAACACTTCCGTCCACCATAGCGACCACAACAAAAGCTTGTTTCCCTACCTTGGGGCACCAGGAAATAATATAGGAACCTTTCAAACCTTTCCACTCATCCTATTGTCTCTTAGGTAACTTATTATCACAAAATCACCGCAATCTACAACAGTAAGTAATGGATGACTTAGCTGTGGTGCACGAGGCTAGATAGGTGACAGCCGGGCTAGTGATCGCTGCCTGCTGGTTGTGTTGCCTCTTGGCTATTATCCAGGGTTCCGCGCCTTTCTTCATAACTCGAATTTAACAAATACTACAGGCTGTAGAGTAGCGGAGAACTGTATTGGGAAGCACTATAGTATATCGAAAGCTCTGCAGAGGTTGAGCTGGTCGACTCGTCGAGCGCCACGTCAAAGACAAAAGCTATCTAGAACCGCAACTCTGTGATTGGTTCATGTTAATAGCTAACAAATAGTTTGTATTATATTAATCCTAATAGCCCCCAAGCATGAACTCGGAATCTTGATACAAGTAAAAACACAAACCAATTATACAATAACATTATGCGTGACCATGGAAATTTCCAATGGTATTAACAGTGGTGGATCGTGTATTATAGGCACTGCAGAACTGCAGCATTTCTTATTTCCACTTGATATTACAGATAACATTCAACACAATGAGTGCATTTTTCGTTAATTCGTTCTTTTCACTTGTATATTAAAGGCGTTTTCAGTGACACTTTGCGGAAGCCGTATGGTTTAAAACTGTACGCCTTTGGAACAGCAACTTCATTGTCAGTCGCCAAAAAATTCTTACAAGATTAACTTTTCAGCGGCGAAGTGGTACTATTACTACAACTACCACTATCAATACAAAATAAATATTAGTAGTGGCAGCAGCAGCAGCAGCAGCAGCAGCAACAACAACAACAACAACTGAAGTACTATCAGCAGCAGCAACAACAGTAACAACAACGAGTTATAAAGGAGAGTACCTAGCCTATTTGCCGTGCAGTATAACATTTCTAGCAAATCACTAAAAATCCCCAGAGAGAGAGAGAGAGAGAGAGAGAGAGAGAGAGAGAGAGAGAGAGATTGGACCGGAGATGGAGAAAAGGAAGAGGAGCCATAGTAAAGAAGTCAGAATATGACTCACCTGCAGGAAGGCATTAAGCCAGCTGGTGCTGGCCGCCTTAGGAACCTTACACCAGGTGAGTTCATGACTTTTGACAACGAAGATCTGGTGGAAGGACGACCTGCCAAAAGGTAATGATGTTAGAAGGCTCCACCATGCTGCCTTACTGGCCACGCGCATGCACACAGTGTGGGTCCGGGGGCAAGGTAAGTGGGGGTGCTGCTTCAGAAAGTTTTCAGCCATTGTTTGAATATTGTGTGAAAGAAAAACAAAAATGAAAAGAAAATTTAGTCCTCTCATTCTTGTCCACTCGGTTATATCAGCTGTTTCTGACCTTGACTAATCCTCCTCGTCAGAGACACAAGGCTTTACAAAAGTGTAATGTTAACCTTTTGAATCACATTACTGGAGGCAGCACAGGTTTTAAGGGTGTTTCTTTGATCCTATTTACAAATTAACAAGATTTTTCACATAATTGATAAGATGAACATTCTTGAGAATCCAACTAATCATGTGTGGTCTTGGAAAGTAGTCGTGGCTGGAGTAGTGTTCCAAAATATGGGGCATGGGCTCGTATTCTCAAACACTTTCTGTACTTCACCACCACTATTTCAAAAGGCTTTATCCAAATTTATACGAGTTTTAAAAGTGTTCTTACGGTTCTAGAGGCACAGTGACAAGATTTCTAAATTTCTATCTGGAGAAACACTCTTAAAAAAAAATCTGGTTAATTTTTTTTGTGGCCTTGGAAAATAGTTGTGGTGAAAAAGCAATGCATTTTTGAAGCAAAGCATTTTTTAATAGAAACCATAGTTACCTCTCAAACTTTGCAAAAAAATGACTAATAATTTTAATTCATTGTACATCTCCCAACATAACAATTCTCACTCCCAAAGCCGCTGATCCCGGAAACTAACCAACCACAAACATCCATCCCACCCCACTAGTATGCGTGTCTTGTAATACACGTTAAAACACACACACACACACACACACACACACACACACACACACACACACACACACACCTTTTGTTAAGCTGCCACAGTCTTTCTAACTGTGAAGAAGAGAGATCCTTTCGGTCTTTCAGTATGTCGTCCTTGATCTTGTCCGTGGTGGATTTTTGTGCTGCCCTAAGGAACTTGGCCTTGGTGGTGTAGGCGCCCCAGGCTGTGCACACTTGCTTCAGCCGCGCGTGTCGCTCCTGATACTCCACCACCTGTACTTCTTCTTTAGGGCGGAGCACCTGTGGAAGGGAGTGAGGCCTGAGTGAAGGAAACAATGGGCTGCATGTTTTTTTTTTTTTATGTAAGATGATGGGAAACCGGCATAGGGCAACAAAAAAATGTGAATAAGAGAAGAAAAGTCCCCTTGAGGTGCCGGTTCCCAAACAGGTTGATAAGATATTTATCAGGTAAGGGACTCTGAGGCTGGTGTAAAAGTCGCCATATTGGATTTTAATTTTTGAGTGAAGTGTGTGTGTGTGTGTGTGTGTGTGTGTGTGTGTGTGTGTGTGTGTGTTTGTGTGTCTGATTGGGGCAGAAAAAACTTGGTAGTGTTCAATGCCTCAAAAATTAAATTCCTCCATCTATCACCTCAACATAATCTTCCAGACCACTCTCCACTCTTCTTCAGTGACGGTCAACCATCCCTCTCTTTAATACTGAATATCCTCGGTCTCTCCTTTACTTACAATTCAAACTGGAAACTTCGCATCTCATCTGTTGATGAAGCAGCTTCTATAAAGTTAGGCATTCTGAGGAGCCTCCGCTAGTTTTTCTTATCCCCCCACCCCCCAAGTGTTAATTCTGTACAAGCACCTCATCTGCCCATGAATGAAGTACTCTTCGCATGTATAGGCAGGAGGGTGTCCACTCACTCAGTATTATTAGATGGGGTGGAATCAAAAGCTTTTCGTCTGATTAACTCCACTCCTGTGATTGACTGTCTTCAGCCTCCATCTCACCCCCGGAATGTTGCATATCTTGCTGCAAGAGGACTGACAACTAAGTGGGCCTATTTTTCCTTTTGGGGGGGAGGGGAGGCGGGTTGACCTTGGCCAGCTTTCTGCTCTTACATCAACACACACACACACACACACACACACACACACACACACACACACACACACACACACACACACACACACACACACACATCTTGGGACAAATTAAGCAGGGAATTACAGAGAGTAATAATAGCCAGGATTGTGCAGCAAGAAGCGAAATGTAGTCGGGATTTGTTGAATTGTCTCATCAACTGCGAGAGACCATGTACTGTGTCGGTTTAATCGGCTGCCTTCCCGACATTTTGTAAGAATCAAATGATAACAATTGTCAATGCGGAACTGAAAATAAAAGGAATATTGTTGCTAAGGGTTCAGTATACCATTAAGTACAATAAAAAAAAATTCAATTGATATATATATATATATATATATATATATATATATATATATATATATATATATATATATATATACTCTATACACACACACACACACACACACACACACACACACACACACACACACACACACACACACACACACACTTGTCAGACGACTCTATCTCGATTGTTTATAGTTTGGTGCAGTGGTGCGAGCCAATGGCTGTTCTTGACCGTGTGAATACTTTTGGGTGAAATCTACTGGCTGCTCTGGGTAACGAGAAGCAGCCGGATGGAAAAAGTCCCGTGTAAACCAACTTTAAGGATAATTCCGCAAGAACATCTGTTGGTTAAAGTAAAAAAAAGAGATGGGCAATGGGTAGCCAGGTCATGCTGGACTTACAAGAAGTCATAAAAAAATGAATAGTTCATAACAGAGTTGCCTCTGTGGCCTTTTGGTGCAGCACACATTATGGAAAATACTAATCTCCCCAAAACACCTACAGTCTCACATAAACCATTTCGCGATCACTTCTGTGGAACATTGTGTCGTCCCGAAGGACACGCTGAAAGAGGGTGGACGCGAAGACACCGGCCCTATAGTGAAGTGACCTGCGGGAATTATTACCAAAGATCTTAGGGATGCCGGTGGGATCGATGCACTTATTACTACAGCACAGTCTGTAGGAAAAGTAGCCTGGAGAGTACGCAAAAAAAGCTAAACTGCCAACAAAGAAATATCCATCTTTATGAAGAGGAGCCTCTATTAACAAGTGCCAGAAGAATGTGATACAATATTGCTACGTGGAGCCACCAGGAAGCTGCCTGAACATCTCGGTGGTAGTGTACTGATTGGGTGATAGTCACGACTGAACAGCACACATCCTAACTTGCAGCTATTGATTGACCTATCACAGAAACATAAACGGTCCAGACATGACTTTAATGGGACAATTCATCAATGATGCACGTCTTACAACATTATAGGTAGGTGAGCCAGTCACTCTTAGACTCAGGCAATGCGTGAATGTTAACATTGACATTGTGAACACACACACACACACACACACACACACACACACACACACACACGCGCGCGCGCGCGCGCTCGCGCGCTCGCCCACCAGAAGTAGATCCAGGACCAGTTAGGTAAAGGGAGAAACCTGAGTATTTGGTATAGGATAACATGACATGCGAACTGACAGGTCTGAAGCCATAGAAGCTCTAGTTAGGTGTATGGATAGAGGTGATATTTCTGAGCGCTTAACTGGAACTTATTAATGTCAGATCCTTGGGAACCTTCAATGAGTTTGTGTTGCAATCCAGTTTTCGACTCAGTCTGGTATAGCAAGCGCCTCCATTTGGGACCTGTGAGTGGCAGATCTTCCAATCTCTTCACCGAATCATTTGGGAAGAAGTTCGGGAGTTTGCATGCAATCCGTATCACCTTGGCCCGTATCATACACACCCATGTCTGCGTATGGATCGGGGATGTGGGATATAGTGCTTTTGTGTGTGCTTTTCTCTTCTTCGTCTAATGAAAAATAAGACCAGAAGTTAAAACTTCAAGTTAAAAGAAAATAATCCATGAAAAATATGGATTGGACACTGCATCTATCCGCGCGCGCGCGCGCGCGCGCGTGTGTGTGTGTGTGTGTCAGTCACCCATGGTATTTTGCTGGTTTCGCGGCATGACCAGTCGTTTCCTTTCGAAAATGGAGTAGAGTTCATATAATGACTGGTCTTTAAAAAATATATTACTACCTACACACCACACACCGGGTTACATTCCATCCGTTATCTTTACTTGTTGCTGGGTAAACAGGAACTATACTACATTTTGTCCATCTACCTCGCCGCTCTCGGGACTGGAATGCGCCCTCATGTTTGGGAGGAAGTGAATAAACGGATACTACTACTTTTCCTGGTGGTAGCCGCTGCAGTACGCAATGTGTGTGTGTGTGTGTGTGTGTGTGTGTGTGTGTGTGTGTGTGTGTTATTGTTTTTTTTTTCATAGAATAAAAATGCATTCCAGCTGTGATATGTACCGAAGCTGAACCGAGCAGACTGTAAATCCAGCTAAGGTAGGTGGTGGTTAGCTGTTGCGATATATTCACACAGTACTTTTTACTGTTTAAGCATCATATCACGTTTTACAAATACTAAATGGCTATAAGAACAACATAGTTTATGCTTATCATGAGACTAAGAATATATATATATATATATATATATATATATATATATATATATATATATATATATATATATATATATATATATATATATATATATATATATATGAATACATTGCAGACATTCTCATCGGGTAATAGAACGGGCAGTCAGGAGACACTTAGGCAATGTGCACTCATGGCAAGAAACTATAATCAGGGACAGTAACTGAGTATGGTGTCCCACATCCTTGGTAGGCAGCGGCAGCAGGCCAGCGCCGTAGTGGCTACGTGGCAACCATACAGCTCATCTGACCGCAACGTCCTTAATTAATACTTTCTGTAACAACTTTTTTTGTGTGTCATGTGTGTGTATACACACACACACACACACAAATCATTTAACTTTCTTTTATTGTTTTAATTTGATTGATTGATTAATTGATTTTCAGAATTACACATTTGTCACAGGGCAACAGTGTAAGCGCTGATGCAATAACCCAGTGTTCTCTTCCTCTGTGTCAGAGAGAAGAGAGGAACTGAAGATGCTCGAAGATGTGTGCAGCTTGTAAAATACTATGAGAGAGAGAGAGAGAGAGAGAGAGAGAGAGAGAGAGAGAGAGAGAGAGAGAGAGAGAGAGAGAGAGAGAGAGAGAGAGGAGGAGGAGGAGGAGGAGGAGGATATGTTAACGGGTTAAGGAGGAAGCTGGGATAGAAAAAAACACGGGCACTGTATAGGGAGCCAGACAACTCAGAGAGCCTGGAAGACAAGACTGGAGGGAATTTGACATCGAATAACGGGTAGGTTTCCTCCTTTCCTTTCTCTCTCTTCCTCTCCCCCTTCCCTCCTCCCCTACTAGCTGCTCGGCCGCGGAGAGGAGGGGGAGGAGGAGGACGAGGAGGAGCTACACTTACGTAAGGATGGACAAAACTATGTAATTGCAAACCACACCGAGGAAAGGAGGGATGTAGTGAAGTTTAGACATGCGAAGTGGGAATGGATACAGAAACTCTCTCTCTCTCTCTCTCTCTCTCTCTCTCTCTCTCGGGGAGCTGTTGTTTCCTATGAGGCTATACAACTACCACAAACACCAATGCAGGTGAAGGATACTAGTCTGTAGATAGAAGATAATTTGAATTCAGAGAGAGAGAGAGAGAGAGAGAGAGAGAGAGAGAGAGAGAGAGAGAGAGAGAGAGAGGAAGCGATGACCTGGTGTAGGGAGGAATGGAGGAAAGAGGAGAGGAGGGAGGGTGAGCGGGAGGGAGATGGAGGGTGGCGAAGAAAGCTCTGAGATACCTGTTCGGTCACTTCTCAAATCCTCTTCGTGCACAGCTTTCTCTCTCTCTCTCTCTCTCTCTCTCTCTCTCTCTCTCTTTCTCTCTCTCTCTCTCTTCCCTAAAGAATGACTAATACTTGCATCTCGCTACTCTGCTGGAAGTCCCATTCAGGCTCCCGACCTGTCCACTGCAAATCGTACACATTCTATACTAATCCAATCTCTTCAATTTCTAAATACATCAGTCATTGTAAATTCCACTGTGTGTGTGTGTGTGTGTGTGTGTGTGTGTGTGTGTGTGTGTGTATACATTTATGAATGGACAAGGTCTGATATTTGTTTACTTTAGTAGGACACAAAACCTGGCCAAATAATGTGGTTATCTAGCAGGCTTATGGTGGGAATCAAGAAGTGAACCCGTGTCCCTCCAACTTATGACGACGATGGTGTTCCCTCAACGTTCCCAATGACTCTATTGGCAAACATGGCGGAGGAGAGAGAGAGAGAGAGAGAGAGAGAGAGAGAGAGAGAGAGAGAGAGAGAGAGAGAGAGAGAGAGAG
>CM035199.1:11128622-11131122 GCA_020233015.1 Callinectes sapidus | reverse complement strand
ACACGCACACACGGACATTTATTTACTTACATGTGTAGATGTTTTAGTTCTCTGTGAAAAAGAGATACTCATCAACCCAACTGCACATGTATATTCCTTTTTATTAGAAGAGGAAAAGCTATGCCGCGGGAAGTAGACAGGTTTTACTGCTTCGGAAATACTTTCCATTCGCTTTATCTTCCTAATTGAAGGTTTCGTGGGATGTTTTACTCCAAACCTCTCTTTTTTTGTCGTGCCATTATCTCTCTTGGGGGCTGGAATGGAGCTCTCTCTCTCTCTCTCTCTCTCTCTCTCTCTCTCTCTCTCTCTCTCTCTCTCTCTCTCTCTCTCTCTCTCTCTCTGTGTGTGTGAGTGTGTGTGTGTGTGTGTGTGTGTGTGTGTGTGGTTCGAGCTTGTCTCTTTTCATGCATTTTTCTTTATTTCACAATGCTGTGGCCCACAGAGCTAGGCACAGACAGCTCATTCGTCCGATTTGAGTTTTGATAAGTTTATATCTAAACAAACTAGTTTCCTAATATTCTAATCAACATAAGACCAGTTCAAAAGTTCAGAATTGTATGCTCCAGATAAAATAACATTATATATATATATATATATATATATATATATATATATATATATATATATATATATATATATATATATATATATAAAGAAAGATATAGTAGGCTACATCTTAAACTCACAGAACAAGACTAGACATTAAAAAAACAACACCGTTATAACAAAAATTGTCCGATTTTATGGGTTAAAGATCACTCACCAATTTTTGTAGTTTGAATATATTAGGAGGTTTTCCTTCCGTTGTGTCCAGGATGTTGGTGGTGAGAGCCAGGACACTGTAAAACGCCACAGCACCCACGATCATCTGCCGCTGTGTTAATCTCCACGCCATGATAGTGACAACTTCAGGAAGATGCAACGAAGGAACACCAATGAACAGCACAGTCAAAAATTATCACAGGCAATTTTTTTTTCTTCGTTTAAAAAATCGGTAAAAATTTCTTCGATTGCCAACAGTCACATATTGTAAATAGTTGGTATACAAATTTTATGTTCTAATGCGGTGGTTTTAGGAACTGAACCAGATCGTTGTTATCAGAAACATCAGATCTTTAAATAAGTCATGTATAAATATGGCACAAGCTGATGTCTCCGGGTGAGATAGACAAGATAAACACGAGTCTCCAATCCGTATGCAAGTTCCTTTCTGTGAATAGTTAAATATTCATCTTATAAATCACAACTCGCGTTATAACAAAACGTTCTACATCAGCCGATGAGCGACACCTCTCACTATGGTGGCTGACAACTAAGTGAAGGAGGGCTGTGCCGCTGTGGTGTGGACTGGAGTTGCCAGTTGGCCTTGAACTAGAGTCATGTCAGATTCCATGTGGTGCTGGTGTCCTCCAGAGCCTTTTCATTCACCTTGATAGAGTATACAATAGATAAACATTGCCCTTTCTTTCGTCTTCTTTAATACCATACATGCGTCTTTGTGAGTGTGGTGATGTTTCCTCTCACTATAAATGGAGTTATCTGAAGATGCAGTTTCTTTTGTAACACTATTTTTGATGTTGCCAATGTTACCTTCTTTTTCCAGTTAACGGTATTACCACGTGTTATGTCATTTATTTATTCATTTTTCATTCTTGCTACGCCAATGTGCTAATCTCACTTTTCATTGTGAACTGCGCAAACGAATGATTTCAATGCCGGTAAATAGATTTACACGCTTAACATTCGGGACGTATATACTGTATGTACTACACTATGTACATGTGATACCGGGCATCCGCGAGCCTGCCAAAGAGGACGTTCTGTTCCGGATATCTTCCACCAAGTTGCCCTCATTTCTCAGTTAGCTTAATTACCTTACTATAGCCAATATATACAATAAACTACATCAATGAATGGATATTATATATAATATATATATATATATATATATATATATAGATATATATTAATAAATATATATATTTATAATATATATAATCTATATATATATATATTATATACTATATAATATATATATACTATATATATATGTATATATATATATATATATATATATATATATATATATACTGTAGACAAGCAAGATATCAAAGCTATAGGACGGTAGCCCGAAAATCATCAAAGGTACAGTTATTAGGAAATGTCTGAGAGAAGAGTT
This sequence comes from Callinectes sapidus, assembly GCA_020233015.1. Taxonomy (NCBI): domain Eukaryota; kingdom Metazoa; phylum Arthropoda; class Malacostraca; order Decapoda; family Portunidae; genus Callinectes; species Callinectes sapidus. Next base: position 11,128,943 of record CM035199.1, on the reverse strand, counting down.
TAGGTTTGGAGACAGATGTGATAGGAGTGGTACCATCAGGATAAAAGAAAGGAGGGAAAGATGAAGAAAAATTATTGGAAATGTTTCTGGACAGATTCCAAACTTTTCGAGGAGAGTTGGATTTCGAAAGGTTTTGACATTTTCTTTTAATGAAGAAGTGTTTGGCAAGTTGAAGATCAGTCTTGACATGATTCTGGGCAGAAATATAAAGCACATGAGATTTAGATAGTGAAAAGCTTGTGTGCGTGTGTGTGTGTGTGTGTGTGTGTGTGTGTGTGTGTGTGTGTATGTATGCATATACTGTATATATATATATATATA
>CM035199.1:11101922-11110736 GCA_020233015.1 Callinectes sapidus | reverse complement strand
ATCTAAAGGCTGCCCGGGACTAGGGACCGTGATATTGCTTGAATCCATTTTGGTTTCTTTGGCTGAAATTAAAGAACACTTCGCCACAGCGTTACAGTTGGCAGTAGGCAGCTAACTTGCCCATATGGCCACACCCACAGAACTCAGCTAAGCTAAAGTCAAGCGCGTGTCGGCTGCACTTCTCGACCATTTCACTCTTAAAGAATTCATCTGCCCGAAAAGTGCATCCACCACCCTGCCTCCGAAGGCTTCGATCTGTGTAGGTAGAGGGCGATCATATCCTCACTAGCCATATACTACCAAGAATATATAGACTACACTTACCACATGGATATGGAGAGAGAGCCAATATAACAGTATTACACACACACACACACACACACACACACACCTCAAAATACCCAAAAAAATCACTTCACAATGATAGATATAAAGAGAGCTAGTATTACAGTATCACACACACACACACACACACACACACACACACACACACACACACACACACGGTAGACGCACAGTAATTCCTGCTATATAAGTCAGCAAGGCAGGGGGGGCAGGGAGGCGCCCGCCCTATGACGTCACAGCTGGTGACGGGAGGCGCCTGCCCTATGACGTCACAGCTGATGACGTCACAGCTCAATATTTACGTAGCGCAAACCATTTTGAAAATGACCCCTCGATAAAACGATGACAGATCAATCTATTGCATATGTTTCGACGCGATAAAAAGGAGAACTAATTCCCAAAGTACAAACACTCTCCTAGCAACACAATTCTGAAGAAATTCTACGGGAAAAAAAAGGTTTTTTGAAAATATGACACTTTTGAACACTCGTTAAATACCCACTAACTGCCACTTCAGCGGAACCAAAACCCATTTCAAGACAATCGATCAATTATTCTTCATTGTTTTAAACACTTTGGAGTGATTTAGAGGCGGAAATAAACTGTTGAGAGGCCGATGATGAAGTTTTTAATGTAACTTTGACACCTCCGAATAACACGGTTCCTCTCCACTCACTTTACTGAACTGACGACACAAAACATCATGGTATATGAACTATCTTTTGCCATTAATAACAACTTGATACAACCTCTAATAAAAAAGTGCATTGGGCGTTGCAAGAAATTTAGCCCAAAAATGCCCCCTTATTAACCCCCCCAATACCGCCCACCACAGCTACCTCCACCACACACACGCACGCAAATCACTCCAAACACGCCACAGTACTCATAAAAAGCCTTAAATGTGACTATTGATCCCAAATAAACAGTCCAGAAGCAAAGACAATATCCTGCTGGTGAGGGCGCCCCGGTGGGGTACGGCCCCCTCCCCTCCTCTTTCCCTCCCAAATCTAATGAAAGTGATAATGATAACAGTAACAATTAAGAAACTGTCAACAATAAGATATAAATAATCTAAATGTACCTTCTTTTTACGCTCTATAATGACTCACTGCTAATAATTACTCCTCGTATGAGAAAAAAGTGCCGTTGAGAGAAAATATAAATGAAAGAGAAAGAGTATTGTGTTAAGGAAAATGCTGTATATTTTACCTTATATAAACTATTATGAACTATTCCTGTTGATTAGTAAACACGTAAACTTGCTTCATGAAATCATTTTAGAACTCAACAAGAAATTTCGCTCAACACACAAACACAACAACTCCAAAAAGAGAGAGAGAAAAAAAAAGGACTACAACAAAACCATGGCACGAAAAAAACGGGAAGAAAAACATACAGTAGTCACCCCCGATAAACAGTGCATAGAAAACGTGTACCCCACCCAAAAAAAAGTACTGTTTAAAATAAGACATGTACAGTGACTCCCTTTCTTTCCCTCTTACTCTCCCACTCCCTGCCCTTCCCCCTCCCTCCCCCTCCCTTTCTCCCTCCCTCCCCCCAAAACATGTTGCAGAAGAGACGAAAAATAAATAAATAAAAAAACAAAGGACTCCTCTCAGTCACTCCTCGCCACTCCCACTCAGTAAGTCAAAACGTAAATTCTTCCCCTGCCAGACCATAAATTTCAGGAAGCTGAAAGAGATGGGAAAATACTCCTGCCTCTGCCTCCTCCTCCTCCTCCTCCCGCTTGAAAAATGAGGCTGAAATATATCCTTGTGTTATGTATGTGCATATGTAAGTGTGTGCGTGTGTGTGTTGTGTGTGTGTGGGCATAGAAACGTAGGATGTGAGCGTGTATGTGAGCGAGTACATACCCCTAAGCGTGTGTGTGTGTGTGTGTGTTTCTACTCGTGCGAGTGTAGGTGGTGTGTGTCCGTGTGTACATGAGTAGGTGGTGTGTGTGTGTGTGTGTGTGTGTAGCGAGAGTGAGTGAAGGTAAATACTCACCCACACATTAATGCCAACAATACTCGTAAGTACAAAGAAATATGAATAAAAACGTCAGCTATAAATAAACACTCACGTTGCTGTATTCTGGCCCGAGGCATCCTGAGAGTCACGCACCCAACAACAACAATTGTGAACAACACAATATTAGTTTAATCTTATTCATAATCGTAAGAACAATGTGAAATGGAATTGCCATATGTTAATTAAACATTCTGGCCCTGGTTTCTCAAGATACATCACGGTAAACGATTTCCAATGTACTGCTATATTACTTCACTTGTACTTCACTTGTACGTAATGATGTGATGCCACACAGCTGCTTGGTTAAGTACAAAAAAATCGCGATAGTTAATATCTTGCTTGGCTCAGCTATCTCTTACCGGCCAGTGACATCTGGTGGCCGCTGATTTTCATAAATAGCCCATTAATGTGCAAGATACTGTTTTTTCTTTTCTTTTTTCTGTCTGTGTTTGTTTGTTTTTGTTTTCTACAGGAGTTGCCGATATAAAGCCCTGGAGCGATCCCGAGCCAACTGTACCATCAAGATCAAGATCAAGAATATCAAGATTAAAATCAAAACCCACAAGATTATAAGAAGCTTATTATTCCTCGGCAACTCTGGACAGGAGTAGTGTCTTTCTTATTAATTTTTGGTGGTAAGAAGTATTACTTCGCTCAGTTTGGTATTACTGGAGAAACCTGTGAGTCTCACTGACACGAAAAAATAAGAGTTCACCACTGGAAAGTTCATACAACCTCTTATGACAGACTTCCTGAATTGTTTTGTTATATTAGGACTGACTGCTACTACGGCACCTTCGGGGCACTAGAGGCTGTGACGCACAGCCTGCACGGCTCCAAGAAATCACCAAGAAGAAGAAGAAGAAGAAGGATTGGCTCAGTGGGTGCATGAGTTCACTTTTTATATCCTCAGGTAATACTCTTGATCCAGTTTTGACAAATGAACGTGATAGAATAACTAATGTGGAAGTGTTATCTCCTTTATTTCAGTGTCAGCATTCTCCGTTTTTATTTTAATTTTTTATTTATTTGTTTTTTTTTATTGTCTTCCAAATTACTGACTGAAAGCAAATGTAAACAAATGTGTAGTGTCAAGAATTCAGAGAGGATCATTTGATTATAACCTTGTGGGTTCTTCCTCTAACTATGACTTAGATGGAGCACCAGTTAGATTTGTAAATACCTTCTCTATCCTGGGAATAACAGTTGATGTCTCACTAAAGTTTCGTCAGCACATTCATAACATTGTTTCTAAGGCAGGAGCTCTAGCTAGCAATTTGTTAAAGACTACTGTGTGTTGCTCTCCATTATTCATGGTCACTCCTTTTAAAAGCTATATCAGACTCCTATTGACATTTTCTTAATGTTTGTGGCTCAATGGGCTTACAAATGACAACTAATTTCTGGAATGTGTACAGAGGAGGTGGACCAAACACATCCAAGGCCTGCATTACAGGAGTTATTCATGTAGACTAACTCAATTAAACCTTTAGTCTATGAAGAGAAGACTCCTTTGTTCAGACTTTATCAAGTACATTGGAGACTCAGTACGCAAACTTCATTTGTTCCAAATAGCTGTTCGCCTATTAACAAATTTGACTATTGATACAGGTGTTTCTTGATTTATGCGAGAGATGTATTCTTGAAGAGGTCATGGAAAACAAAAACAACAAAGTGAACAATAATATATATATATATATATAGGTATATATATATATATATATATATATATATATATATATATATATATATATATATATATATATATATATATATACACACACACACACACACACACACACATACATACATACATACATACACACACACACACACACACACACACACACACACACACACACACACACAGACACACACATACTTATACTGATATATATGTTCAAATAGGAATGTACACAATTTATTGGCTTCTTGATATGGTGAGCTCCTCTCACCACAGATGACAAATGTTTATCAAGTGACATGGTTGGAGATGGCTTTGGTGTCACGTTTACAGTGGAGCGGTAATGTAAACATGACGGTGACGCCAGGTCCGACTCATCACACCACGTTGGTAATAATTTTTTTATCTATGAAGAGAGGAGTTCATCCTGTCAAGGAGCCAATAAACTGTGTACATTCCTTGAATGCACTTTATATTTATGTATATATATTTTGTAAGCACATGTGTGTTTGTGTAACTGTTGTAGTTTTGGTGATGCAAAGGAACTTGCATGAGACACCTGTTGGCCACTCAATGAAATATGTGTGTATATATATATATATATATATATATATATATATATATATATATATATATATATATATATATATATATATATATTATATATATATTGTTCAATTTACATTGTTTTTGTTGTGTGGGGGCTCTTCAAGAATGCATCTCTCATCTAAATTGAGAGGTACCTGTATACATTGTTAATCCTACAGATAATAGGAAGAGAACCAATTGTTGTTAACAATCTGTTTGTTTATTGATGATGTGTGTGAGATGTTAGAATTTGACTTTTCTGTTGGAACTTAAATTGAATAGTAAGATACGATTAACTACAATGACTTTCTTTTTATAGACAAGCATGGCCTTCTTTGGAAAACTGTTCAGGACCATCATTGGGAGAGAAGAACTATCTGGGAACACTGTGTGTGAGGTTGGAATATCAAAGTTTGCCAGAGTACATGTAAGTTACCAGTCTGTTCTTCATAATTGTAATTTTACTTCATTATTTTATCATATGATGTTTATTTGCAGGAAAAACACTAGTGATGGTTGATTTGCTGGGTAATGAGTATAGGAACTTTTTTACCATGGAAATTATATTTAGATTTAATTTTAACATTGTTAATGATTGTTGTATATTTGTCCCAGTATTGCTGTCATTAATGAGGATGCCATTATTGTATTTGAAGGTCAGGGTAGGTTCCAGTCATCATTTTTAGCTTTCTTGGTAGTCAACAAAGCATTGTAATGTAATCTGGTTCCACATTTACCTTTGGGTGCTGCTTTTTTGCTTAGGTGAGTATAGAAATGGGAACTTTGGCAGTTAGCTTTTGGGCAAGGGAGGGGCTGCCCAATCTGTGATAGATTTCCAACTTAATGAATTAAATGATAATTTCTAACTTGATGCATTGAATGATTGTCATTTGCTGTAATATGATCTGAGAAGTATATGTATTTTTTTTTTTTTTTCAAATGAGAGAAATGGCCACTACTTATGTAATAACAAAAGTCATACTTTTTATGAAATAGTAAAGTTTGCACTAAAATCAAAAGCACACACTGATGACAAAAATCATGGTTTTGCCTATCTCCTGCAAGTTTCTTTGCTTTTCTGATGCTCAGGCTTATGACTCATGTTTTGGGTGATGGAGACTTGCCGACCTTGGCCGGGAGTCCCCAAAGCTTGGTAAGCGATCCAGCAAGGAATGGAGACATATTTATTGTTCAGGTTGTGTTTAATTTACAGTCTTGTGAAAAGACTGGAACCAACCCATAGATACTATTGGCTATTGTTTTACATATCCTAAACCTAGATTGTACCTGTTTCTTACTGTGATTAGATGAAAGTTGTAATGAGTTATTTTTTTCTAGGTGGTGAGTCGGGAGGACTGTCTGGTTCTCTATGGGCCTACAGACAACAATCAGTATGAGCTGCTGCTTATGCAATCTGTTCAGAATTCACTTTCAAAGGCCTATAGGTAAATTGATGCATGTAATTAAAGTAGCCTCAGATAAAAGTGGAACTTCTACACTGATTTCTTATTTGTGGTGCTCAGTAAATATCACTGTGATGAAAACTAGTAATGCACTCCAAGACCTTTTTTATGTGTTCTCTAAAACCCCTAAAAACCATGAAATACATATTTTATTTAAATGAGTTAGTGTCTAAAGTAATGAAACACTTGTTGCATAGTTAAGATAAACAAATATTGCCACAAGATACACAAAAGGTAATTTTTGTGATTACGGTGTGTGTAGTGTTGAGACCATAGTTTTGTGTCCCTGTGGTTGGCAGACCCCTCTGAGGCTAAGAGGCATTGTGACAGTGTATGTGATTTAATTTTCTTTCATTATTATTGTCGTTCTTGTTATTATATACTACAGTACTATTATGATTATCAATATTTGTAGTGTTAGTTATTTATCTTTGTGTCCATGATCACTTGTGGCCCTGCTTTGTTGAATCACCGGCTGCCCTCCTTGCCTGACAGTCACAGTCAAGACTCTCGGGTGTCTGTCGTGTCATGAGGCTATGATCATTTGCTTATTGCTAGTAAGGGCACTTATTCTTCCTGAGGATTATCAAGGTGTTGTAATAACAGCAAACATGGTAAATGGCTTCAGCATTCTGAAGAAATCTTGCTGTACTGAGCATGACTTGTCACAGAGACTTGTTAGTGACTGACCATGAATGTTGTGGGTATTGCCAAGATGGTTAGCAATATGGGTACAGTATTGCACCAGTTGCTTTAGGTCATGGAGGATAGAAATGTTTAGCAGGGTGTCAAGACATTTAGGGTGGAATCTGGGATAGCAGTCTGATTTGGGGGCATTTAAGGTCCTCTCCCTAGAAGGAGACTGAGGATATTGTAGAAGTCATCATATTCATTTTTATTTGAAAGAAGGATGTGTGTGTTGCATGTAGTTTTTTGTGAAGGAAGAAAGTTGTTTTTAAGGGGCAGGTTGTGACTACCTTCTTGAGTTATGAAACACAAAGATACTTTGCAGATTATTGCTATTAGACCTTGCTGGAAGTGAACTATTGTTTTGGCAGGTGTCTGCTGCTTTCTTCATAGTGGGGCATATCTGTATTTTTAATCAGTTTGACTGTCATTAAGCTTTGATTATGCTATGTTGCAAGGTTGGAAAAAGTAATACTTTTTTGATAAAAATAATGAATGGATTTGATTTAGATTAGTTTTTTTATTTAAATCATGAAATTATATTTAATAGTTTTCTTGTTTATTTAAAAAGATACTCCCATTGAACTTCAAATTTGTATGTGTTGTTATTAGCAACATAAAGACTTTACCTTCGTTTCTTAAGCTTTTGAATATTTGTCTTGTAAAAGAAGGCAATGATTTACTGGTGCCTAATTTGCTACAGGACCAGTACAGCACCTGAACAGAATAAGCAGAGTTAATGCTTGTCCTGTACAAGAGGCCATCACCATGAATATACCTACCTATTTTCATCTATCATCCTTGTCCATAATTTTGTCTGATCTTCTTTTAAAGCTCCCTATTGACTTAACACTAACAACCTGATTACTTAGTCCATTCCATTCATCAACCACTATTACAGAATCAGTTCCTTCCCATCTCTTTTCTAAACCCAGATTTTTTAGCTTGAACCCATTATTTCTGGTTCTATCCTTGGCTACTGATCCTAATAACTTTGTTTTATGTCCCCTTTGTTATAACCTTGTATATCTCACTTGAAAAGAAAATCATTCATATTTCACAGATGAAATGCTGCACATTGTTGGTTGAAAATGCTCGGATCTTAGCATTCTGTCAAAAGATCTTACACAAAAAAATGCGGGGATTATTTGATTTTTAAGCTTAGCATTGGTTGCAAATTTGTCCTAAGTTAACTTCTTGGTAATGAAGGAATCTTTTCTCATACAACATTTAACCAATCAGTGATTTGCTTTTGCTTGTGAATTCAAGAGTTAGATTATGAAATAGTCATCAAAGGTTATGTATCATAATGAAATTGATTTCCATTTCATGACAACTTCCATAAATATTGTAAAAACTAGTATTAATAAGTTGTAATTCTGATTCACAACCATGGCTTTAGTACAATAATTTCTGCCATTTAGTTGATTTTGATTGACTGTTTTCTTTATAAAAGTGTGACAATGAATTTTTTCATTAACATAACAATTAATAGCACAACAATTTCAAGGCTCCATGTAATTCATAAGATGACAATGTTGCTGTCAGTAAAAGTATTATATGTGGCAATAGTACAAAGTTTAAACAGAAAGAAATACAAAGAAATTTTATTGTCCAAGAAAAATTGACACAGTGAAGATTGGTTACTAAAGTGTCTGCAATGATTAATGGAGCTGAGCAGAATGAAGCTAGACCCTTTGCCTAGATTTGTCTCAAAACTTCAGCAAGATTTATTTTCTTTTGTGTTATGCTATTATTTGTTGATTTAAGCAATTTAACAAGTAAATATGGTTCTTACAACGGTAACATTACTTTGCCATTTTGGCAATGCTTTATGTTGTGATTTACAATAATATAAGCCATGCAGATATATTAATCTCATATTTTACAAGTTCCTTGGCATGTTTAGTTTTTAGTACTAACCACATTTTTCATGCTTATGTTATGCAGATTTCTAACATTATGCTTAACAATAAAATAATGCATACTGCAGGAGGATAGTTTGAAATAGTA
>CM035199.1:11091922-11096922 GCA_020233015.1 Callinectes sapidus | reverse complement strand
ATTCCTATATTTTGGGGGATTTCCTTGGTAAAAAATGATTTAGATATGTGGTGATATTGAGATAATGGCCAGTAGAAGACTGACAGGTCCAACTCAGAAATGCTAAAAATGTAGATTTGCTCATCCTAAACCAAATGCCTCATATGTAGACAATTTATTTGAATCAATATTCATATAAATGATAGCCTAGAACTAGATTTTACTACTCTATGATTTTTCATCACAGGTTGAAAAGAACAAATTATCATGTGTCATAGCACTGCTGAGCTGGAGTGCTGAAGTCAACATTCTGGATGATAATGGAAACACACCACTCCACCTTGCCACCTCTCCTGTTGTGGTGCAGGCTCTCCTTGTCTTTGGTGCAAACACTTCCCTCACCAATAAGGAAGTAAGGCAATTGTCATCATCAATGTCATTATGGTTGGAAGGTAACTTTTTTCAGTTCTAGGATAAGTGACAATTAACTCATTGGCTGTGGTATCCTGATTTCTGGACCTCCCTGTGGTGTGCAGTTTGTTGTACTTCTCAAAAAACAGTTTTTTCTCTTATGATCTGAAAAAAAAAACACATTAGAATATTTATGTAAACCAAATATGGACTTAATATTTCCCTTTGTTCAGCTGTAGCAATAATTTCAAGTTCAGTGCACAATTTTTTGACTCCCCCAAAAGACAATTTTTTTCTTATGAACTGAAAAAACACCAGGTATTGAACTCAATATTTATCTTTGTTTATTTGTGGCAGTGATTTCAAATTGGCATGGAAACAGTGTGTTTTAGCCCACTGATAAATCGTGCCTACCCTTCATGGTGACAAGGAATGAACTAAAGATTACCGAAATAGGTATGGGCAGGCAACCTATGAACTGCCAAACATTACCATGTAAAAATTGGCACCAGAAATATTTTGTTGAATTCAAAATAACTAATACCTTCTGGAAGGTTTGTTGCAGCTATGCACTGCGAATTCTGGAAGGTATGTTGCTGCTAATAAGTTTAACCAGTGACAACTCTGTTAAGCCAGTGAATAATTGAAGCAATAACTACTGAACTATAGGGCAATTGAACTAATGGACTGCTGAACCATTGGGTTCCTGTGACAATTGAACTATTTCCATTCATCCAGTACTAAACTAGCATTAACCTGTGGATACAGGACATCCATGACCTATGGCATTTTGTGGTTACATTGCTGCTCAGTGTTATATGACCAAGATAGCTTTGTTTACATCTTTTGTTGTACGTCATATTGAATTGTGTTTCGTTCGCTTTCTTTCATTTGTGTTGTGTTGTGATAGCTTTGCCACTAATATGTGTTTTGTCCTCGCATCTGGTTTGGAGTAGCCCTGCGGCTATCAAGTACCATAATTTCTAAAACTATGTATGTGTTTTGCTATTTCTCTCTCTCTCTTAGTAACAATATTTGTTCTTAGTGTATTCTTGCTTCTATTTCACACCTATAGATCTTGACTTACAGGTTTAGGGGATCTGTACTATGGCTGCATTAGATGTATAGTAATTATTTTTTCAAGAAAAGTGCATCTAAGATAACAGGAAATATGTTGGTTATAAGTTCCAACATGGAACGGAGCTCTGTTGTAAATTGAGAACTTCCTTTATGTATATATATATATATATATATATATATATATATATATATATATATATATATATATATATATATATATATATATATATATAATTTACAGTGGAGACTCAACCTCAATTATTTCAAAATGGGTGTATTGAATATAAAAAAGTTTGACTATCATTACCTAAAAATGTGGTAATTTGTTTGAATCTCAGCAAAACTTGAAGTTCACTAAAATTCTAATATAATTTTTTTTTAATATCAATGATTTTTCACTTTTTCCATTGCCTTTAGTCACTTAAGTTGCTTTTTTTGACACCCATTGCCACATTAGCTTCTTTAATGGCCTTCTTGTTCTGCATTATGGTAGACAGCATGGATGAATTTAGTGAGGGGAGAGAGAGAGAGAGAGAGAGAGAGAGAGAGAGAGAGAGAGAGAGAGAGAGAGAGAGAGAGAGAGAGAGAGAGAGAGAGGGAGGGAGAGAGAACAAAAAGCAGACTACTGTTAATTGCCACAGATACCCATATACCCATGTTTCAGTGAGCAAAAGATGAGGTTTAGAAGAGGAATGTCACTGTTCTATGGATTGACAATTAGATAACCATGAAGAAGTTTTATGTTTTATTTAGATTGCTCTGTGGCTGCAAGTAGTTTCTAAATTAGTGTTGTAATTTTTCTCTTAGATATCTGTCTTTTTCAGGGATCAACAGCACGACACATTATTGCAACCAGCAATTATAAGGAGAAGCACCAAATGTTGTACCTGATGCATGCAGTGGGTGCCCCCCGCTGCCAGATGAGACTTGCTAACTGCACAGATGGCTGTTCTCCCACTGGCTCCTTTGATGGAGTACCAACAGAGTGTTCTGCTGTCTCACGTGCTAGGATGACCTATGATGATTTCTTAGATTCTTGCCTTCTGGATCGAGCTATCTCAAATGTGCAGTCATCTGCTGGGTGAGTGTTGATGTAATAGCTTGTAAACAAATTGACTTAAGCAAAGATAGCAACTCATTTATCTACATAGTTTGTAGAGAAATTAAGGAAGTATAATTCTTGACTAAGATTATCTTATTTCCATCATATCTACAAAGCATATACTGTACAGTTATCTATAGTATAAAAGTGGTGGAAAATAAAATATGTAATTCTCTAATACTGGAAAACTGAAAGTGCTCATATACTTTTCATTTTCAGGTTTGAAAGTGTGGATGTCACAAAGAAGAAAGGTCGAGTTTTGTGTCTAGATGGAGGTGGTATTAAGGGCCTTATCCTCATTCAGCTCCTCAGTGCTCTGCAAGAGGCAGCAGGGAGGCCTGTCCTGCACCTCTTTGACTGGATTGCTGGCACTAGCACAGGGGGCATCCTTGCCTTGGCCTTAGCAATGGGTAAAAATAATGCGAGATCATTGTTTTTTCTTGGTGATTTTTGTGTTGAGGATTTCACTAATCCAATTTTTTTTCCTTTCATTAGGTAAGGATGTTCGCTATATGCAAGGTTTGTACTTCAGGCTAAAGGATTTAGTGTTTTTGGGACGAAGACCATATGATGAAAAGCCTTTGGAGGAGATCTTGAAGAAGGAGTTTGGAGAAGAAACTGTTATGTCTGACATCAAACAAGTCAGGTTAGTTGTTCTTTGTGGTAGAAGAGGATCCTATAGACTTTTGTTTTTGCTATGCTTTAAGGGCTTTGTAAAAGTCAGTTAGTACTGTGATGTTTGAACATGGTTATCCTCAGATTTGAAAAACAGCTTAAAATAGTGTGGCTAGTGTTTTCCAAAATGAGAGTTGGTGTCCTCTACTTGACTTTTTTTTCTCTTTTTTTATTTATTTATTTATTACTTTTTCTATTATTTTTTTTTACAGGTTCAGTGTTCATTTTCTTGTCATGGATGTTTATGGTGAACTTTTAACCGGGTATTATGTGGAATGTTATTACATTTAATTTATACCCTTATCATCAGAATCTTGATATTTCAGAGTAGTTGTGACTGGTGTGCTGGCTGACAGATCACCAGCAGACCTGCACCTTTTTCGAAATTATGCAAGTGGAGAAGAGATGCTTGGAAACCAGTCTGGAGGCTCTTTTGCTTCCACCAAGGCCCCACAGGAGCAGTTAGTGTGGAGAGCTGCCAGAGCCTCTGGAGCAGCCCCATCCTATTTCAGGTCTCTGACAGTATTTCTTACTCCCACAGCTGCTAACTCTGTACCGGGGCCATTGTTATTATTATTATTTTAGTAGTTTTGTTGCCCTTAGCCTGTGTCCCTCTTACATAATAATAATAATAAAAGTTAATTGCTGCGTGGGGGAAGTTGAGGTACTGGTGGAAGAAGAAAATATGTGTGTGTGAGAGAGAGAGAGAGAGAGAGAGAGAGAGAGAGAGATATTCAAGATGCTATTACTTTATGGATACCATATTTAAAAATGTAATGGTTGATAGTTTTGAGTAATGTTTTTGTTAGCTATATGACCAAAATTGTGTTGGCTTAATTTCTAACAGCATCTTTGGTAGAATAATAGAAATCTGTTCGTGTCTTATTTTTTATATGAGATTTTCATCTTAAATGTAAATTTTAGTTGAGTTATAATGTTGTAGCTTTAACATTCTTGAGTCTCTTTAGAATTCACATTTCTGCAATTCTGTGTAAAGATGACATTTTTATATGTGAGTAGTAAAAGCAGATATCTACTTAGATAAAGTGCTTCTATTCTATTGTATTGGTGGTCAGTGATATTGTTGTATCCTTCACATCTTGTTTTGAAATCCCTACAGAGCCTTTGGAAGGTTTATTGATGGAGGACTCATTTCCAATAACCCAACATTGGATATATTAACTGAAATCTTCGAGAATAATACCACCTTAGTGGCCCTTGGCAGAGAGAGTGAGGTAGTACAGCCAACCATAATTGTTTCACTTGGAACAGGGCGCCCACCGGTGACACGAGTGAGTATTAGAGAAAGTATTTACAATACAATAAGCCCTTGATATAACAAACTACATATTTGGGACAGGGGGGGTCGTTTGCTAAAGCCAAGTTTGTTAAACCCATTGGTTGTTAAAAGTGATGGAAATAACAAACCAAGTTTGTTCTATATGATAGTTCATTCATTGATCTGTATCAGTAAATATGTATATAAAGACTGTATTGCATGGATATAATACGTATGTACAGGTACCTGTCATTTTCTGCTTGCTTGTTTTACGTGTTTTTTAAATTTATGTGGGGTCCAAAATCCCTCCCAAAAATATATGATTTACATTTCTTCTCACTTAGATGTGATATTTCATTGACTGGCCAACAGATGTCTCATGTGAGTTCCTTTACGCCACCCAGACAACAACAGTTACACAATTACACGTGTGTACAATATATATATATATATATATATATATATATATATATA
>CM035199.1:11068523-11091822 GCA_020233015.1 Callinectes sapidus | reverse complement strand
TATATATATATATATATATATATATACACATGTATATATAGTTTGATTTACGTCGTTTTCGTTTTCCATGCCCTCTTCAAGAACACATCCTCCGTGTAAATTGAGAGGTACCTGTAAATACTAATATTACTAGCAATGGGGGAGGAGGTGACAAGAAATACAGAAGTATAGTATAGTTTCACATGTAGCTTCTTCAGGGGAACTATTCCCCCAAAGTTCCCCTGAAGAAGATACATGTGAAACTAGTTCAGAATAAACCTCACCTCCTTATGTCTGTATTTCTTGTCACCTCCTCCCCCAACATGTCTGAACATTGCTAACAAAGTTAAGTGGACTACACAACATAATATTGGTACAACCCAGTTAGTGGATGTGCTGTGGTGCAGCATTTAACGCTTGCCTGACTGAACACAATGGGATGACCAAAAGCAACCATTGAATTTAATGAACTACAGTTCATCAAACCCAATGGAGTTCGGCCAGGAAATTTGGTTTGTTATACCTGAAATTTGTTATATTGAGGTTCTTTATATTGAGGGTTTATTGTACATAAGGAAGGATCATCATGAGATTATAGTATGGAAGAAGTGTAAAATTTGATATTCATTGTCATTCACTATGGTCTTTATCAATCAATTTATCTTCAGCCATAATGCACATAGTAAAATGTTAACACAATCTTTCTTATATGTGATGGCTGTCTGTAAGAATTCTTTAAAGGGTTAGATAGACAGGAAGATATTTATTAATCCTGTCACCATATTTCTCTCTTTCATACTTTTCTCCTTTTCTCTTCACCTTTTCTCACACACACATGTAATTTTTGGTTCTAACATTTTACTAGTTGTTCTCTTGTACTCACCAAATGTACCATACTCATACCAGGTGAACTGTCTTGGTCATCTAATTATCTGTTGTTCTTTTCATGTGGGTAAATCACCTTAGGAAGGTTGAACTGAAGATAATTTTGTACTGTATTTCTTTATTTTTGAGAACATGTATATTGCTCATCATTTTAGTGGCATTCACTTTACTATCCCAATATCATGAAACTTTGTTGCCTTGATGAACCATTTACCAAAATAAATATGATATGGAATTTTGTCTTATAGGTTGATGCTATTGACTGCTTCAAACCAGAGAGTATGTGGAGCACAGTGCAGATGGCCTTTGGACTTTCTAATATTGCCAAGATGCTCATTGATCAGGTAAGTTCCTCCAATTCACCATTTTATTTTTATTTAGTCTTGCTAAGTTTGTATAGTTATATTTATATTTTATAGTATATGTTGCAGTTTTTAGCCATACAATATGCATCCCCTTTGAATTTCACAATGCTGAGTTTGGCACTTACAGTCAGGTTAATTTAAAGTGATTGTTTGGGTGTGGTCTGCTTTTTGACAGCTAGTCCTCCACTGTTGCCACATCTTCATAGTAGAAGCTGTCTTGGCAGCCACACTTCCACACTCCTATGCCACGTTTAGGATGTGGGAGACTTATGGTATAGCAAAAATGCCTCAATGATGATCTGAAACAAGAGTTAGAGTTACACAGCCACTTTAGAGTCCTAGATTCTTACCATCATGAGTTTCATACATTTACTGTATTGTCACAAGTTTTGCTCTGCTTTGACAAGTACTGTATTGGTTGTTTACATACCATTGGCATCACATGTGTTGCTGCAAGACTCCAACGAGATCTTCCATATCTGCAGCATTGACAATGTCATACCCACTGATGGGCAACGTTTTGACCACCTGAAGCCGGTGAATCCATAACTGCTGCAACTTTGGTGATAACCACTGTGATGTTAACACAGGTTTTCATAATCTTGCTTTCTTGTTCTAGCTAAAACCATAGCTGAATGCTCTTTTCTGAAAATTCTTATTCTTATTTGGAGTATATGGCAAATTTTTTTATGATACTTTATGAAGATAGGACAATGTTTGTCATGTACCACGTGTTGACAGTTGTCAGTTACAAAGTGGACAGAAGCCTATTGCCATGGCAACTCTTACCTGAAATCATTTACAATGCAGCCACTCAAAATCATCTGATCTTATATGCTCTTGGTCTTGCTTGCTTTCTTGTTCTCAGTAGAGATGCAGTATAATAATGTGTGTGTTTATTTGATACTTTGTTTGGGCAATGTTGCATATATACTGATTTGTCAGGACAACCATGTGTGTGATTGCTGGCCTGATATATAGATATAAATCATTATGTACAAGTGTGTTTTTGTTATATAAATGTTTATGTCCAATGAATTTTATACAATATTTTTGTTATTTTCTTGGGATAACCTCTTGATTCAGTTGAATCTTCATCTCCATTTTCCAGTTTTCCAGTACTCCTTTCACCAACTTTGCATTTATTATTATTATTATTGTTCACTTATTTATCTTTTTATTTATAATAATAATTTTTTCCAGGCAACAATGGCTGACAATCGCACAGTGGACAGAGCACGTGCCTGGTGTGCAACCTGTGGTATAGTGTATCAGCGACTGTCTCCGCAGCTTTCCCTTGATGTGCAGCTAGATGAGAAACAAGATGAGATCTTAATCAATGCATTGTGGGAAACCATGGTATATATCCGCAGTAAGAAGGATCAGATAAATTGCCTGGCAAACCTCCTAACTCTTGGTCGCTCTCAGAGTTAGTAATAAAGGTGTGTTGAGCAGAATTTGTGCTGGAGTAATAATAGATAGATTTTGCTCATTCCTAGTTGATTGTAAAATAGTGAAATATATATCCTTACAAGTATGCCTAATGCAAGAATAATGAATGTAGACTTTGTGACCCTTACAAGTCCATGCTCATATATGCAAAGACTCCACCACTGTTGACAGTGTGAAGAAGTTCTGATCATGACCACCAAGCAATACATACAATGATCCTTGAATGTTGTTTTTCAATTGTTGCACTTCACCTGTAGAATGAACTATTTGTAGAGGAACAACTGAAATAATTCACTTCTAAGCTGTTCATTTGTTGTTTTTTTTAGACATGTTTGAAAAGCTTTTACTAGAATATCACCTTTTGGTTAAATTCAATGTAGGTAAAGTCAAAGGTCTACGTAGAGGAAAAGAATTTTTTCATATTACATGCTTTATCATGTACAGACGTAAAGACTATAAAGAGACAGATGGAAGGGGAAAGTGTTATAGGCACTAGGGCCATTATTTTTTATATTATTTGATGTTAATACATGAATGATATTAAACATAAGTCTTTTTCTTGTATTCTTTTCAGGTGTTTCAAAAGTTGCAGTTTCTACTATTAGCTTCATATAGGTCACTGTTCCCTGACTCCATAGTATGAGGGTTGTATGGTGTACTGGGAGAAAGTAGCATCTTGTAGAAATTACTGATTTATATAACCAGATATTTGCGAGATGTTCCTTAAACTAGTCATTTATTTTTTAATTGTTTTCAAGAATGTTCTACTTTATTTCTTGCTCTTTGTGTGGGCTTTATAAAATCTTTTCCTGAATATTGGGCCAGTAAAATATTTTTATCATGCCAAAGCACAGGCTTAGGTTATAAGTTAAGTAATATAAAGATATAGTTGTTCATTGTACCCAGTTTATTATTACTGTGAATATATAGTGAATATATTTTAACTAGTATATATATATGTATATATATATATATATATATATATATATATATATATATATATATATATATATATATATATATATATATATATATATATATATATATATATGGATAAACATTATTTTTGGATATTTATTTTTAGGGGTAAGTTTTTAACATGACAGTTGTGAAATAAGATTACATTGATTTACTCAGTGATTTTGCATTTGAATTTATTGCAGTAAAGATTGTATAGTGGAGACTCCATACTTGAACTTCATTTGTTCCAAATTGCTGTTCGAGTATCAAAAAGTTTGACTTCTGATACCTATGAATCAGATAATTCATTCTAATGTTATCAAAACCTTAAGGGGTTGCTCACCTTCTCATAGAAAAAAAATAATAAAAAGTATAAGGTCTTTCAACTTGCAAGTAAATTACCAATATTGACTTAAGGTGAGCAGGAGAATGTGGTATGTTATACTGATTGATGGTATGATGTGCTAATGGTTTTCATTATGTCACAACTTCCTGTGGTCATATTTTTTGTTTTAGGAACACCTGCTTCTACATGAATATGCTCAAATCCCATATGAAGTATAAATTCAAAATATTTAATAAGTTATTGAGGCCATAACAAGCACATTTTCTGTGACATCTCACTGATTGTTATTTTCTTCCAATGAAATTCCCTAACACTCAAGTTTTCCACTTTATCAAAAAAATAAAATCATACAATGAAGCCACAACCAATATGTATTAACATGAACATCACAAGAAGTTTCAATAATTTTCAAATGTTTTGAGAATTTTTTTAATGTAAAATAATTCTTGTTTTGAGATGCAGGCTTTTAAAGATTCCAGTACACTATGACTTGTACCAGATATTTTTTTGAAGTACATAACTAGTTGAACTTTTGTGATCAAGTATTGAAAAGTTTGAATTTCAAGTATTGAGTCTTCAATGTACTTTTTTACCAGTCATATATTATGCATAGTTGAAGAGAAGTTTTTTTTTTTTAAACATGTGGTAAAGAACTAACCTTACAGTACTGTCTGCCATAGGTTATAAATATGGTTGATAGCACTGCTGTGGGGGGTTTGATACTCACCACAGCTTATTTGTCATAATATTTCATATCATTAATAATGTGGTGGTCTGATAGATTCATTGTCTTTTGAACATCATATTTTTCAAGCAGTGTCTGAAGCACACATAAGGTTCATTATTATGTATTTACGAATTTGTGAGGCTTTCCTTTATGACAAGTTAGTCTTACAGTCAGACTAACTTGGTACTCAGGGATTGGCTAAAACTCTTACTCAATTGCCACCACATCCCCCACTCTTCACCCAATCACAATTCTACCTATCCAAGCAGGTGCTTGTGAGAGTGACAGTAAATGTTTTCAATTGACCCTTCCTTCCATATACCTACAATGGATCCTCTACATATGTAGGAGTTCCATTCTTGTAGTGCAACAAAAAGTGATTTTGCCAAATGTCAGAAATCATAAGTAGTGTATTTATCAGCACATTAGATACACCTTTCTTGAAGAAAGTATCTAATAATCATTGTTTGTCTATTGTAGCCAAGTATAGACTCCTAGGCCTGTATGCCTAGCTCCATACAGTATGCACAGTCTTGATACTATGGAGATGATGTAATTTCTTTTTTGTGTTAGGTGTTAAGGCTCACAAATACCTTCCAGGGAAGGCAAGATGTTCTGACGTTTTTAGAACACTAACTGACAACCTTTTATATTGTCCTTGGAGTAGCCAACAGTGTATGAGTCACCTCAGTTAGCTGTTTAGCTGATATAAAGAGTGTAATCTGTCACCAGGTGTACCAGACAAAGGTTAACTGTGCTACGGTTTTGCTTTCTCTCACCTTTTCAACATGCCTAAAATAAAATGTAAGGTGATGCTTACATTTTACAAGGCTAGTCACATTTTAAAATTTATTTCCACTCAAAACAGAAGTTGGGCTGAGGATAACATAGTGGTTGGTGCACAGTTTCAAGGTTACTGGGGAGGCTGCTACACTCGCCCCACTTTCCAAGTCTGGTAGGCCTCATTGGTCTGAAGACCCATGCACATATCAACAGGCAGGTTGCTCATGAACCAAGGATGACAGCATGGAAAATCAAAGGGAGGGAAAAAGAAAACTTGTGAGGCCTACCAGACTTGGAAAGTAGGGCAATTAAATTGTCCTCACCAGCATAAGAGGAAGATTTTTTAATCCAGTTATAGAAAACATAAGGATGCAATAAGTGACTCAAAATACAAAATACTGTAGTATAGAGGAAGTGATGAACCAGCAAGACTAATACTAACAAAGGGAATACATTTAATTAGAAAATTAAGATGTGTGTGTCCCACAGGAAAAAGAGACCATATATTTACAAAAATAGAGATTGATAAAGATGTCAGTGAAGAGGAATCATACAAAGAAAGTAGGAAAAACTAAGGAAAAGCAAATATAGGTGAATGATCATAGGAAATTTTATGAAGAAATGGATTGAGAAAAGCTGAAGAGCAAATGATGTGCAAGATAATTATGACATCTTCATGAAATATATGAGGCAGGGCAGGATAAATGTCCCATTATGCAAACCTAAAATAAAGAGGAAAACATATGTGATTCAATGCATGATGTGCAAGTGCAAAGAAAAAAAGAACAAAGCATGGATCAGAATGAAAAGAAACTGAAAAAAACACACACACAAAAAAAACAGATTTTTAGATGGCAAGAAATGAATATGATAAGATGAGAAAAGAAGAGAAAGGGTATGAAATACATATACTAGTTGAAAAGTGCAAGGACAAACCAAACTTTCTATGGATTCATTAATGGAAAATTTAAACTAAAAGAACTATAAAGATTGAAGCATGGAAGTGAGACATAGGAAGACCCAAAACACGAGGGAATTGGCAAACAAACATTTCCAACTAGTTTTCACAAATTAATTCACAATTTAGACAACTACAAGGTGAGAAGACATTAAAAAGTAAATGTGGGAAATCATAGTAATGAACCCATTAAGTGTACCATTCGGTTCCTGCTGTTATATCCATGGTGTGGAATTGTTAGCATAAAAAGAAGTTCTCAAATAGTTTTCACTGTTATAAAATGAAAGATTGGATAGAAAAGTACAGGAAAAATCTATATGTATGTATTAGTTCATTATATACATTAGTTCAGGGGTGGTGGCATAGTAAAGTTGCAGTGTTTCAGGTGACTGGTAGATATGGTTGTTATGGTGGTGGTAAAGGAGCTCATGAACAGATAGTTATTGTGTGGAGGAGAATGTCTAGATGAAGTATTAAACAGTATGAGATTTATCTATAATTTAGGATTTTTTCATTTTTAACATTTTGTACTGCAGACTACACTGTTTCCACATAGACTAATGTAAATTAAAAGTATTAACACATAAGTGCTGATTTGTAATTAGAGAGAGAGAGGATGGACTGAACCTGAGTTGCCAAAACATCATTTCAAAATATGGAAGTAAAATTTAAATTGCCAGTTTAAAAATAGCCCTTACATCATATGATTCAAGTTGTAGTTACAGACTGTTCACTGTATGGTGTATATTACAGTTTACAAGTTAACTGATGCCTACTGGATGGAAATTAGTAAGTAGGCATCTCAGTACACACCATTAATGTATATTTATCAGTACAAATGCACAAACTTAAAGCCTGAAGCTGTGGCTCTAATTTTTGAGTTAAAAGATTGTGTATCTATATTACTTGGGATGCCAGGTGTGTCTGTCAAATATTTTCACAACAGTCAGATCAAACTGATAAGAATTTTAACTGAAAATCAGTTCTCCGAATTTCAAGTTTTACTGAAAGACATTAGCAAAAATCTATAATGGAGAAGTCATGTCAGCTTATGTGTGTGCATCAAGGTGATGTTGGTTGCTTTGTGATTCACAACTTGGTTGAATATAAGCATGAAGCATAAGTATGAAGTCTGAGAGAGGTCACTATTATTACTAATAGCATGTTCCTTAATTTTATACAACACTTTATTATGCTGCTCACTTAAGTGTTTTTTGTTGGTCCACTCAGGTAATGTTTATCAACCAATCTTAGATTGCATGGTCATTAAGCCATTCCTCAGTAGATTGAGTGGTTTGGCAAGTTTCATCATTGTGTGAATTGTGCCAGTCATCCAAACACATAATGTAAATATGTATAAGACTATTACTACAAACACAATTAACAATTAACTATTGGTGTGAATTTACAAACATGGAAATTTTAACAAGTGAATGTTGTTTATGCCATAAAATAACTTTTGCCATTTCCTTGAGAAAATACTGAATCTTTCTTCTAGCATAAGTAAAACATTAATTTCAAAGACTGCCTGCCTGCCAACAATGGCTTCTCTGCCATGCATAAGGAAGACCTTTTTTCTGAAATATACTTTCAAGAAAGTTATGGAAAAGATTGCTTTCTATGGCAAACTTTTAAGATATTATTTCTTTTCAAATAATCTTTTGCATCATGTTCTAAAATGCATGAATCCTATTCTTGGTCTTACGGTGTTCATGGAGTGGATGGGAAAACTCTATAAGCAAAAAAGAAAATATAAAGAAAAAAGGTAATTACAGTTGTTCCTTTACTGAAAAAAAACATTGGGATATAAAAATATTACTTTTCATTCCAGCATTATATATTATGTTCAAATAAGAATCAATCAGTAAATATATAGGTTACAGTTTTTCTAAGAAAAAACACTCACTTTACAAAACCACAGCTGTGCCTCCTCCAAAACTGAACCCCAAGATTAAGATAGCTCTCCTGGTCATCTTTGTTCTCTTCACCTACAACTACATTCATTACTTACAATTTGTATGAAATATTTTTTTTACAACTGTGAAGTTTTGATTAGAAAATGTATCTGAAAATGTATACTTCTTACATATAGTTGTAGCCACATAGATGATTCTACCAAGATAGTAAAATATCTTAATATATATCACTAGAATAATTCACCCCAGATGTAAAATGTGAAACATAAATTTTTCAATTAAACATGAACATTATTTCCACGAATAACCTCTCCTGGAAACCATCAACGATAGCATTTCTTTTGACTTGTTTTGTAACATAAAATGAGAAAAGCTTGATCAAACTGTGTTGAGATTTTGGAATACAATCCTTAATCACACTCAAAGTCTACAAAATCTACATTTTAAAGTGGTCTCTCTTTGTAATATTGTTTTATCTTAACCATCATTCAATACCACCAGTCTGGTACACTAATAGGCTTCAAGATTTGATTCTTGAATAATGAAGATAAAAAGAATATGAGAGAGAGAGAGAGAGAGAGAGAGAGAGAGAGAGAGAGAGAGAAACTGTAGCTAAAGCCTGATACCACCACCTGTTACCTGTGCCACAAAACATCTGAGCAATATAACCATCTCTTACCTACATGTAAAGTGACCCCAAACCTATGGATGAATATTTTTTGTCTTGTGTGCATAATGTGTTGTTCCCTAATACCAAGTTCTAGTTTCATGGCTTAATGTCATTCTTCTTTGTTCTTTGGTTGTTTCCTAACAACAAAAAAGTGAGGTGAAGGCAAAGACTGGAATCAGATCATTACTAGTTATGTAAAGGGAACTGTATGGAAGGGGGAAGTGGAAGGAGAAACACAGGGACCCATTGTGTATAATGGAGGAAGACTTGATATTAAGGAGCTTGCTGACTGGATATTACATCTGTGCTCATTTGCAGTAATGCTCCCTAAGATGTTGACTCATATCTCAGTTTCAAGCACTGGCAGCATTCCATAGCTTTTAATGCATTTACCATAACAAAAATGGCTTTGCAGACCCTTTAAATCTGTTATTAATCATTCATTTCATGCACACGCAATTCTCTCCAATTGAGTAGAAGTGGTTTCAATTTTAACCTGTGCTGTTTGTCTCATTCCTTAACAGAGGATCTCAATAAATGTGAGTATAGAGAAACTTCCAATAATGATATGAAAACTAGACAAATATTTAAAGTTGTAAATGGCCTCATAAAATCTTGAAATGTTTAAAAACCTGCAGCATGGAATGACACTGAGTCAATTTCATGAAGCAATTTATTGAAGCAGTAAGCAACAGATCTTGCATTTAATTCTTATTTATGAGAAATGGGGTTTAAGAATTAAATTAATGAGGATGATATGATGATAATGAATGAAAATTAAAACTAAATTACAACCTGACTAACAAAGACTTTAAAGAACAATTTTTCTGCCACTAAATATACTGATGGAATACTTCATCACATTCTTATAATTAAAGGGAAAGAGATAGTGTGCAATTTGTGTTTAGTCACCAATGAATGTAAGGTACTGAGAAAGTAATTTTCTTCAGTATAAAAAATAAGTATCAATAAATATACAAGTAAAAAATAAATAATTAAAACATTAAAATGTCTTTCTGACTAAGTGTCACCTATGAAGTCAAGCCTGAGCCTGCCCTTAGGATCAAACATATGGCTGAAATGTTCCTGCCAAGGCATATTCTATTCTCTCTTTACAGTCATTCAAGCATTTTCACAGACAAGCTACATTGTGAGGAACAGAAGATCCATTCCACTATGAAGATTAAAGCAATTATTTCCCTTGCAAAAGAAGGGTTTGGTTCTAAATCATATAAATGGAAAACCTCATTGCACATCCTATAAGGAAAAATTGAATCACTGATCACTGCAAGTATGTAAATTGTTGTTACCAGTGAAGATTTCTATAGTGCTGGTCAGGTATCAATATTTGACCCATTCCTCTGGTCAAACTTGGATCGGTTAGCCTTGATCATGTAGATGAAATATGTCAGGCACTCCTTCTCCACAACTGGCACTGTTCGGAAATGCTTCATGAGGATCTGGAAAAAAGTCTCTATCAATATCACACCATTTAATGGTTAAGAGACACACAGGCATAAGCTATCACAATATTTTATAGAAGTTTTTTTCCTGAACTCAACAATCTAAAACAAATCAAACTCATCACCATTCATCCACATTTAAAAACTAAATACTACCACTGTTACATAAGCAAATAAAATTCCATGACCTTATCCCATTCCTATGCACATCTCCACCTTCTCCCATCTTTCCATGCACACAATGAACCTTACCCAAATGAAGCACTCACCATTCATCCATCTCTCAAGCATATAACCAATCCCTCACTGCTTTCTTTACCAAGCTTTCATGCACACAATGAATAGCACATCAACTCTCTTCAAATTCCATTAATTCAACCAGCCATCACATGTCCCATCTTTTATCCAGTTTTCCAATTTAAGCATGAGAATCTGTAATTTTAACTACTTACATCTACTAGCTGAGCCTTATTCAGCCCTGGCCTTGTAGGTATCTTGTAGTGTCTTTTGTACCGCCTCAATGTATTCACCTGTCAACAACGATGTAATTTGTCACAAACAATATTGATGGTTACATGTATATGAGAGAGAGAGAGAGAGAGAGAGAGAGAGAGAGAGAGAGAGAGAGAGAGAGAGAGAGAGAGAGAGAGAGTGCATCTACATTTCTCAGTTGTAATATTAATAAAGACCTTTCAAATTGTAAATTAATAAATAAGAAAACACACAAAAAAAATGAATAGAAAATGGCCATTTTTAAAAACTTAAGAGCAGATCATGGTATAAGTTTACACTTGCTTCTGTTCTATTTCTTTTTCACACACAATATCTCTTCTTCTCCACTTACACACACATACACACACACACACTATCTCTTTTCACACTTGTAAATCAGTGTTTCAACATACTCTCCTCACACTCATATTTCCTTCACAACTTTCTAATTTCTTTTAGAAGATATTGAAAAACTTTCATTCATTATCTCCAACTCATGTGGTTCACACAATGATACATCTTTTAGACAACTAATTTTCAATGGATTCTACTCACACAAAGTATAATTATTTTAAGTTTGAAACTCACTTTGTCTCATTATACAACTCAACCCTGTCACTTGCCTTTTCCTTTTCTACTTAATTCTCTTTTTTCTGTCATTCAATTGTTCCATAAAAACTATGAAAGCTCTGGTTCATTCCAGATGCTAATATAAACATCATGAGCTCTGCAGTTGAGACTCATGCAAGGATACTGATGGCAGTACTCATAATTCACCTGTAAATTATAAAGCTCCACTTCTGGATGGTCTCCATCAAAATCTCCAAAGTCTTCTTCTGAATCTCTTCTTTTCCGTTTCACTCGCACACTCTGGATGACACCTTTGTGGTACTCGCAGATGTAATTATGGCTGGACTGCTGTGAAGTTCATTATTTTACTATATGCAGGATTAAGAGAGTTAACATGAAAATCTTAAACTAGACTCAATTGGCAATCTATCTGAAGATACTCTACAAGAATATCATTAATGTCTTAAATATCTTTATTTCATATATAGGAATTCAACAGGTTTTGAGTCTTATGAACATCTTGGAGTAAGATATTTTCTTCCCTAAATGTTTTTCTCTGATAAAGACCAGGTTTGATTTCTGGCTTATCTTTCCCTCAGGGATGCCTCCTGATTAAAGTTACTGTTTATAGCATTCTTATCCCAATTCATGCTTCAAAACCTGTTCAATAAGTATAAATTATCTTAAAATACTAGATGAATGTTGACTAATTCAAAATTAACTTGTTTGAGCTTTCCAAGGTATATTCTCAATAAGACCACTCCTACAACTGTGTACACACACACACATTAAGACATATGAACCACAGGGAGGTAACGATTGATCTATGTAAACATCTAGAAAGCATACAAAGATGCTTATTCTGCACATTAAGTTCCTAAAGGTATGAATCAATTATAACTCACCCACAGCGACTCACAAGTAACAACTAGTTGCATAAATGGATGTATAGTTATTAGATACTGATCTCTTATCTAATCTTAATTCACATGTGAGTATAATCTACAAAACTTCCTGAACACATATGAGCTGCAAAATGTCATTGAGAGAGAAAGATTACTGAGATGATAACATGTTCAAATACTGACAGCAGTGTCCATGTGCAGTCGAAGCTTCCTTTGTGCAACAGTTTTTTGTATCCTCTTGTTGTAGGCAGCATTTCCTGCCAACTGAGTGCAGCGTTCACCTGCATCAACCAAACAGCATACTTGGTCATGCTGTGAGCCTGAATCCTCTTCTGTACTCAAGCCGTTCATCTTTGCTCAGCCACTCAGCTACAAATGGAATGAAGACATAACTTTACTGTTGTGAGGAATAAATTATACTCCAACTTGGTTGTTGGTGATGTAGTAACAGTAATGAGCCATCTAGAATTGAACCTCCCTTGAATTCATTCAAGGCTAAATATAAAGCACTGTTCAACAACATGCAATACAGCTCTACAGCCAGTTATTCTTAGTATATACTCCTATCTGCAGCAGTATCATCAGTATTCTGAATGGTGGGTTCTATTTTCAAATAATAGCAAACCTTTGCATCACAAAGCTGCTTTACAAATTGGATCATTGCATGAAGTTTTCCTGTCCTGGTTCTAACTCCTTTCACACTATCTCATACTTTTTCATTTATTTCTGTTTTCATCTACATCTGACATAGCTACTGGCTACCAATAAGATGAATTAAAAAATTCATCCAGTAACCAAGGTTCAACATATGAGGCAATCCAGTCAGTGAAAAATGCCTCCTCTCATTAGAGAACAAAATAATTAACACAAATTTGTGTAAACCTACATGGTTAATACTTTGTACATCACTCACTCTTCCAATATCTCTGGAATCAAGGCACTACTTCTTTAGCTATTACTTATTCAATCTAATTTCTACTCTACTTGTTCAATGCCTTTCCTACAAACCATTTATCAAGGAAACCTATCACAAGCCTTTTGCACAAACTGAAGCATTAACAGTCTAATTTTCTCCCTGGTACAAAACTTAATTGCATCTAACATGGCATATCTAGTCCCTAATCAAACTTTTCTACACCATGCTTGCAACCACTCATGGTGTGATATTTTCAATATTTAATTAAGTGCCACTGATCATTCTTCCCCTAAGACATGTTCACTATTACATTCAACCACTTGTACAAGACTCCAGCAGCTTATCTAAGTTAAGTTCTTCAATCACTGACAGATGTGCAGAACATGATTGGAAATTAAACTGAAATAATGAAATTAAGACCTGTATCTTATCACCAACCTAATGATATCTACTCCAAGTTTATTCCCGTATGGACATATTTAACGTAATTTCCTATCTTGGCAATGATTGGAAAGAAATGATTTTACATTGGTATCTGTTTCCAACAAAGAACAAGTAACCATTTCCATACTTCCATCACATTAGTTAAACCCTTTTCAACCAGCGTAGTGTCACTACCATAACCCAACACCGTGCCGGATATTGCGAACCCTAACTACACTTTTTGACACATATCGATCTACTTTCTGCAAACTGTTGATTTAGCATGAAAGTAAAACTAAAAAATAATAAGAAAAAAACGGAATTGAAGTCACCTGGCATCAAAGAAACAGTGTGGCAATTTAGGGATTAATACGCACCGAGAATTATCAAGCAACACTATTTTATTACACCGCAAAACGTAATAAAGCCATTCTAAGGTGACGGAAAACAAGCAGGCCCTATTTACTACCAACCTCCTCACACATATCCTAGGTGTTGGCATGTCTCACCTCACCTGTTTCATCTGCACACTAGAGTGAGGGCCATGTGGACGGAAGAATCAAGATTTGGAAATGTGTGGTTGAAAATCTCTGGTCAAGAAGGGACACGCAGACACACAGACCGAACCTCAGGACAGCTTCCTCCACTTTGAGCTTTCCCTTTCAAGTTTGTTTAGTTCCAATAATGTTAATGCCAGACACATGTTTGGGTTTAATTTCAAATTTACTCTATCAATATATGCCACACATTTATTTTTATTGTTTGGCTGAGTAGTCAATGGTTCTTGATTTGCTGAACTATGTAGCACAATTGCTATGTCAAGTATATTTTCTGAAGACCATCACCATTGTCAGCTGCCGGTTCATTATTACTTTCAACAAATAATTTACTGTTTCTTTATCTCTTATTAACGTGAATTCACAAAGTACAAAATTAAACAAGTCTGAAGAATGCAATAAGCAATAACAACTTCATTAGAAAAGCACAGACAAGTCATTCATCAACAAAAGCTAATTTTTAAAGACGCAAACATTTTAGCTCACCAAATAAGCACATAGAGCCATGTTATGATTGGTTAATTTTTCTGGGCAGGAAGGCTTGGCATTGGTCAGAGTGCGCGGGAAACACAAATACGCGCCAATCACGGCCTCCAATGGCCCTCCTATGCAGAGTTACCAGGGCCGCGGTTTTTCCTCACACAATTGGGCTATTTTTCAACGAAGTGGGCGGGAAAATTTGGGTTTCCGCTTGATGGTGGTTTATTGAGCTGTTTTACGTAAGACTGTGTAGCTGTGCAAGAGATAGATATACGTTCAAATAGTGTCTTAATGTTATTTTCAGTCTGCAACAATGTAATTTATTCCTATGTATACTCTCATCTAGATTTCAATCAAGTCCTTACGTAACTCTACATTTTCTTAATTTGCCATGAAGGCATTACTGTATACATGATTGAAATTATTAGACTCCACTTTAAGGTGTTTTTAGAGGAGAGATTCGGTGGTAATGGGCGGGTTTTGTGGGGTAGGAGTGGGCGGGAGTCCAATCCGCGAGGTAGCAACACTGCTCTATGCTTTCTCTATGGAAGACGCCGCCGAGCACTGATATAGGACGCTGCACGCTGCACCCCTTCACAAGTAAGCCAATATCTCATCATCTATTCGTTTAATCCCGCACTGCATCTTAAAATAATATGAATGAAGGCTGAAACCATCCTAGAACAGGTGACTGGGGCTTTATTCCCTTTGCAGTGACGAAGAAAATGAGATATAAGCAAGCGTCCTCCCTCGAGCCCTTGCAATGGCAGCATCAAAACATTACTAGGAGCTTGAGTGCACAAATAGTGTTCCTTGTTATTCTGATGCTCCCTGGTACTTCCTGCCCTGTGTAGAGCTCATGCGCGTCCAGAAATGTGAGTTGGGGAGTGGGGAAGACTAGGGTGGCATTCTGGATAAGATAACGCTACAATTCCTCATGGAGAAGTGATGGGGATTTGGCGCGCAACTTTGTTCGTATCTTTGATCTGCGACTTCATACTTGCAAGTTCTTTATCTTGTTTCAGTATCAGATTTGTGTAGAGCGTTTTCCTGTCTAGGTTTAGTTGAAGCAACTGAATTTCTTCATATTGGCGATCTTTTTGTGTCTATATTTGAGAATTCGTTGTGTATTGTGACATTTTATCGTGTTCTCGTTGCTGGGAATTCCTCGTGTCAACACACCAGCGTAGTGAGTGCATTTTCTTGCTTTATTTGGATGTCTTACGCTAAATTCCTCACAATTCCTCAACCGGTAGGTAAGGAAAGGATTTTTTAATGCTCTGTTCACTTCAGAGAACGGAAGGAATTCACAGGAAGTTGAAAGCTCTATGTGATTCAGAATTTTACGGTCTTTTCCAAAATGTGGCGGACAAGGATGCTTTGGTGGTGGGTGGCCGCGTCAGTTCAGGGAATGGTGTGGCATGAGTACAAAGTTAGCCCCACCATGTATTACTAATCCTTCATTGTACAGGAAGGGTGTGAGGGCCTGGGGAGTGAGGGAGCAGTCTATAATTCCCCACGCCGGTACATATAGTTGTTTCTACTTGTTAATTAGTATTAATATTCCTATTTATAATTTTGTTAAACATGCTTTACAAATAACCATCAGGCTTTCATCCCGCCAGCTTGTGTGTGTGTGTGTGTGTGTGTGTGTATATATATATATATATATATATATATATATATATATATATATATATATATATATATATATATATATATATATATACATATTGTTTTTAGAATACTTTTAGAATAGTTGTTGGTAAGTTGTGCAAGAATTCTTACATATATGTGGTGGCATACTGGAGAAATGAAAATGTATAGGTGTTGTAACAAACTATGTTGATTAACAAGTGTTATTTGCCATACTAAAGTTATTTAGGTGTGTATGGCAGTTTCATCTTAAAAATCTTGTACAATGGATTAATATCCAAAAGATTTCAGCACCTGTAGGTGTTTGCACCTCAACCAATGTCTTCCTTCAAAGGATACACTTGTGCTGTACTATCTGGACAGTGGTAACTCTCAGGCTAAACTGATAGCTTTCAAAATACTTGCCATCCATGGAAATTTCAGTATATTCAACCTACATTGAGGATTAAACATAGACAAGAACAAACTATCCACTTGTATGGCAATAACAATATATACGATCAAAAACTAAATAGTTTAGATAATGAATCCACTGGGTGACCAACTGATTCTTATAAGGTAACGAAACCACAGGCACAAATGCTCTGGGAAGGGAAACCTCTGGCATGCCAATAGATATTATTTCAATGGTGTTTTCCATTTTCATTATGACTTATCAAAGAGCTTGTTATTAATAGTTCATTTATTTACTATCATAGCATAGCATATCTCGTCTTTTTTTTTTTTTTTTTTTTTCTTTTTTTCATTGCTTTAGACATATAATCAACCAGTAAAATCCATCTCATAAAGAAGTGTATATCTACACTGTATGTATATCTACACTGCTTCTCTATCTTAGAATACTACTTCCCATTTTTACAAAGTGAACCCTCTGTTACCTGAACAGTTTCCCTTTCATGGTATTGGTGTTGGTCACTAAGTGCACCTTCTTGTACTACCTCATAGATATGTGTAGTTTAGGTGTTTATAGATTTGTACACTATTAGAAATGACGAACCTTTAAAACCTAAAAGATAGTTATATTTATGGTCATACATGTATCTTTAGTGATGTTAACTGGCATAGTATGTATGCATGTGCATATAATGGAAGGCTTTGTGGCTACCCACTTTTTATCCCAATAGCCACTTAGTTTGCACATTTATCTTGTCCTTCAGAATCATGCCACGTGCCAAATTAGTGGACACAAAGCCTCGAGGGCGGATGTCAGCATATGCCTTCTTTGTCCAGACCTGTCGTGAAGAACACAAGAAGAAACATCCAGATGAGAATGTTGTGTTCTCTGAATTCTCCCGGAAATGTGCCGAGAGGTGGAAGGTGAGTGTGCCACAGCTTTTGCCGGCAGGATTGGTTCTTGTGAAGGAAAATAGTAATTATATACTATTGTTGAGTAAAGATTGAATAACTGTTTGCCAAGGAGACAATAAAGCCTGAAGCTGTGCACAAAGATCTTAGGTTTCTAATACTACAAAGTTTTCCATTTATTCAAAGATGTTCATTTGATTTTCAAGTCTTGGTTATAAAGTTGAAAATTATAGTTTGCTGGGTGATTAAGTTGTCTTATTTCAATAAGCCTTAAGCATCAGTTGTTGTTGATATAACTACAACAAAACTGGTATCTAAAATTATTATTTTTCAAGTTCTAGATCATACAAATGTATGATAATCACATCATTATGCACTAGTCAATCTAAACTGACTATTTGGATACAGTTCACAAGTGTAGATAGTCCTCAACTGTTGCCAGATCTCCACAGTTCACTGGCCCATTCTCCAACCCCATTGTTTTTGAGCGTGACAAAATAGATCCTCTATTTTGTTTTTCCTCCAAGAAGTAATTGCCATAGATTGGTTGTGAAGGTATTAATATGGTGAGCTTGCAGCAGAACTGACTGGTGATTGCGATCAGATCAGATATTGGTAAGCTTGCACTTCTGATCTCATAGGTTAAATTTAGGATGAGAGGAGACTTTCATTTAGAAAAAAATGCCTTGATTTTTACTTCAACGGTGGTGTGGAACCAAAGTTTGAATGATTTTGGAAATGCTTAAATTTACAGGTACCTCTCTTTTTATGCGTGTTTGTTTTACATGTCTTTGAATTTATGTGAGGTTTGAAATCCAAACAAATTTTTAATTTACATATATATATATATATATATATATATATATATATATATATATATATATATATATATATATATATATATATATATATATATATATATATAGGTATATATGTATGTATGTATGTATGCATGTATGTATGTATATATAAGTATATTAGGAATTACACAATTTATTAGCTCCTTGACAGGGTGTGCTCCTCTCTCCACAGATGACAAATGTTTACTGAGTGATATGGTGCCATGAGTTGGCATCAGCGTCATGTTTATAACAGTGCACTGTTGTAAACATGATGCTGATGCCATCTCAGACTCACTACACCATGTCACTTAGTAAACATTCATCATCCATGGAGAGAGGAGCTCACCCTGTCAGAGCCAATGAATTGTGTACATTTCTATTTGAATATATATGAGTGTGTGTGTGTGTGTGTGTGTGTGTGTGTGTGTGTGTGTGTATATATATTGTTCGATTTACGTCATTTTTGTTGTTTGCGCCCCCTTCAAGAATGCACCTCACGCATGAATCGAGAAGTATCTGTTTATGGAAACGGGGAAAAAGAAGGACAGAAATAGGATAGGGAGATGGAGCAGTGTGGGAGAAAGATGGCAAGCCAGTGATTTATGGAGAGTTAGCCATGAGGGGGAATCCTGGTGAAGCCCAGGACCACAGCTAAACAGTCAGTTTAAAGTGACCCAAGTATAGGAGCATGTGGCATCTGGATATTTATTGAACTCTATTTAGAAATAGATTTATTGCTATAAGTCACTATCTTTGACTCTTCTTCCTTTCAGTAGAATGGTCAGGTATTGTGAATAGGTTCTGCAATCTGTACAGTATGAATTGTTTGTTACTCCAATTGTATGTTGTTTTTCTTAAGTAGCAAATTTATTATTGATGCAGACAATGACTGACAAGGAGAAGCAAAGATTTTATGAGATGGCAGAGAAGGACAAACAGCGCTACGACACAGAGATGAAGGGCTACAAAGGGCCACGTCAGTCTCGTGCATCACGCAAGCGTAGGAACCGTAAAGATCCCAATGCACCTAAGAGAGCCCTGTGAGTATTGTGAGTGTGTGCATCAACTCACACACACACACACACACACACACACACACATACAATTTATTTGGTTATGGATGACTTTTGAAATATCTCAGTATCTCATCAAATGCTATACTTGTACTCTTGCACTTAGTCCTCCTCCTGGCCATAGAAGCCCTAGTACATTCTGTTTCCTCTTCTTGAAGTGAATAATTACTTTTATGTTGCAGGTCAGCCTTTTTCTGGTTTTGCAACGATGAAAGACCAAAGATTCGTGCCACCAACCCTGAGTTGGGTGTTGGTGATGTAGCCAAACAGTTGGGGGCTGCCTGGAGTCAAGCCTTGCCTGAGTCCAAGGCCAAGTATGAAGCCATGGCTGAGGAGGATAAAGCCAGGTACCAGAAGGTTAGTTGAAATGCTTTTGTATGTATTTTATGCTTTGCTTTTTGTATTTCAGTATTTATTTCTTTAGTCTAGGTAATCCTGATTACTTGGAAAATACAGCGTGATTGATGAAATTTTTTGTTTGTTTTGTTCCCTCAAATGATTCCACTGACCACAAAAGTTAAACATTTAGTGATGATTTGCAGTTTTACACTTGGGGATTAGTGTCTTCTCTCAATGCATTTTATTTTGTCATGTGGCTGAGTCTTTTCTAGTCTTCCTTTTTCATTTCAAATTGATGTTTTAAATGTCAGATGATTTCTTCGTGAAGTCAGATAATTGTTTTTGAGATATTGTTTTCAAATTTCTCAAAATTTATTGTAGAAATGTACTTTAAAAGAATTGATGGCTAACAGTATACAACATTTTTCTTTTTTGTGTTTCAATGCCACAGGAGATGAGAGCATTTAAGGCCGGGAACTTTGTGGCAAAGAAACTCAAGACTGCAGAAGAGAATGATGATGATGACGATGAAGATGAAAGTGAAAGTGAAGATGATGATGAGGATGAGGATGAATGATTATCTTCTCCTTTATGTGGCCAGAAGTATTATATATACATATTTGTATATATATATGGATATTTATATATATATATATATATATGACCATGGTATAGTTGATAGCTGTGTTGCAGAGTGTAGGTGTGTTGATGCACTGTGGCATTAAGGAGAGACAAGAGTGCCCTTTGTGAATCAAGGAAGGAATGTAATTGTGTGAGTTCATTAGTGTGTATGGTACTGGTAATCGACAATCTCGTTTTCTTGTGTTAGAATTTTGTTTGTAAAGGACTAATTTATGTTAATTTTTTAGTTGTATTTTTGTCTTGTAAGAGTTGATTTTAAAGGACAGTAATTTATGTGAATTTATGAGTTGCCTTTTGATTTGGAAGAGTTTGGGTTGAAAATGACTGTCATTTACTTTAATTGAGTTGTATTTTTTATTTGGATGATAATGGATAGTTTTTTTTTTTATTTATGCATCATTTTGACTTTAAGATCATTTGCTCCACACCTATTTTGATTTAAAATTTTCTCATGCCAAAGAAAAGGGTATGTTGATATTAACGATTTGACAAATTAGTACTGTTTTGGTGGATACGATTTTATTTATTTTTTTAGTGAATAATTTATTATGCAGTTGTAGCCATTCACTATTTTATTTGCAATGAAGTGTTGGCCATGCATCTGTTGTAAATACTTGAATCTCTGGGTTGCCAAAGGATTTAGTAACCCTCATAGGGACGTGGAATGTGGCAGTACTAGGGGGATGTGTGGCATCCTAAGAAAGGTACACCCGTCCATGGTCCCGCATGAACCCAATACTTCCTCACTTTATACTTATGAAGCAAATCCTCCTTCCAGCAGACATGAGTGTTTGAATTTTTATTTTAAAGGACTGTTCTGATTTCATCCAAATAATAGTGTTTATTTTGCATTTTTTGGACTTCCAATTGTGTTTCTTGGTGATATTTCTTTGTGTAGTGAATATTAAGGAAAATGGTTTGTAAGTATAGTTTGTATTTCTGCTGGAATGAGGCTTTACAGTTTGTACTTCACCCTCATAGAGCCTCTACATCATGCCATTCTGCATAGTCATTGGACAAACTAATTCATTGCTAAATTCTGCAGGATTGTATAAATAACATCATGAACATTTAGGAATAAGTGAAACGTTTTGTATAAATTGTGTAAACTTTTTGAGTGTGAGCTCTTGTTTGGCAAAATGACCCTTTGATAGTAGCATCTTTCTAATTTTGACCATAATGAAGTACAATCATACATCAAAGTTTTGACGAAAGTTTTCTTTTTATTCTGTTTGTATAATCTTTGGACTTTTCTGAAATTTTGTATGAAGAGTACAATAAAGTGTAGTTTATAGATGCAACCTTTTTTATTTTATATGGTATAAGAGGATTAGCACTTTCTTAGAGCTTTGATTTTCAAATTTTTGCTTAGTGGAGCAGGACTGAAGGTAGTTCTGTACCGTGCTACTTGGAATGTGACTGCACCAGCCTGCAGTAGTCACTGCAATGCAGGGATACTAAAAAGGAAGGAACTTTGATAACATATACCATCTATAAAAGAGTTATACTGCACACTTTGGTGAAAGTCATGGTGCACAAGTATGCTGCAACACAGTTGGTGAAATGCTGCCGTACAGTACATACCAAGATGGAATTTTATATATTTTTAGGGTCTGCACCTCTACTCTTTTTTTTTTTTTTTTTTTCCATAGGACTAAAGCAAGCTTATGTGTATGTAATGTTTATGTGCATGTATATATATATATATATATATATATATATATATATATATATATATATATATATATATATATATATATATATTATTGAGAAAGAAAGTCTGTGAACAAGCTTAAATCACTTTTTTTTTTTTTTTTCTCCAAGATTGTTTAATAGAAGTTAAATATAATTCTGTTTACGCATGCCTTTATTAATTGAAGAGGATGAAAGAAGGATTTACATGATTCGTGAAAAGTTTCAGTGCTTAGCAGAGGCACAGAGAGAGAAGAGTGAAATAATAGATTTTTGGCTTGCCAATGTAAAGTAAACCAATGTCATGATGCACCAGGAGCGTGTGATGGATGTAATGTATGATGGAACATTCCAATGACTGAAGTAGTTTGTTGGATCCCATGCGATGATGGAGGGACACGAGAAAGGTTTGTACTTAGGAAAGCCATGTAATCCCCGCTTTGTCTAGTGAAGGGAAGAGCAGAGCATGGAAATGAAAAGAAAAATATGATATTGAACAAGTGCCAAAACTGATAAAAAAGATACTAAAATGGAATGAAAGATAAAGGTTTAAAGTGCAAACCTTTCAAGTGAGTTACTTGAACTTGGATTGTAAGAAACATGCAAAAGTGTATATGAAAGATGGTGAGAGGATATGGAAGGTTCTGCATGTTCAGCAAGGATTGACAAGGATGTGAACTGCGGGGACGTTAAGATGGTTAGACACATAATATGAGGCACCATGGGGAGGTTTGATTCCATGGGAAAAAATAAATGAATAAATAAAGAAGTGACACGCGAGCTAAGAAATAAAATTTTCAATTTGGATGAATATATCTATCTATATCTATCTATCTATCCATATCTATCTATCTATCTATCTATCTATCTATCTATCTATCTATCTATATATATATATATATA
>CM035199.1:11003072-11014495 GCA_020233015.1 Callinectes sapidus | reverse complement strand
AAAAAAAGAAAATGACGAGTAAAAGCAATGAGAGTATTTCTTTTTTTTTTTCTCTCTTTTTTTTTCTTTTTTCTTATTTTTATTTCTCGTGGACGGGCGGCGACTGCAAATAGCAAGTCTTCTTTTTATCGTAACGTGTAATTTCCCTTCCCTAATGTGGAGGAAACGTGCGGGAAAGGTACAGGAGAAGCTCAGGTGTCGAGGTTCTCAGGTGAGGGGAGAGAGAGAGAGTGAGAGAGAGAGTGAAGGCGTTGGAGGATATTACCGCATTCTTAAAGTGTCTGCGCGTCATGAGAGAGAGAGAGAGAGAGAGAGAGAGAGAGAGAGAGAGAGAGAGAGAGAGAGAGAGAGAGAGAATGTGTTTGTGCGTGTCCATTATAAAAACCTGCCCAAGACGTCTTCGCTTTCAACAAAGGGCTCACACTGCCTCCTGGTATGTACATTCCGCCCCCTTCTCAGTCCTACTCCGCCTTACCTACACAGTCAACACACACGTCACAAGCTTCCCGACACACACACACACACACACACACACACACACACACACACACACACACACACACACACACACTCGTGCCACTTTATCATCTATTCTTATTTTCTAAACAAAACGAAGGGGAAAAGATAATATAATATATAAGAAAAATTTATATCTATGTAAAAAAAAAATAGTATCTCTATATATGTTACTGTGTATAATTAAATGTAAGTGCCAGCACATATTACTGTATCTGCAACGCTGCGTGTATATAGACATAGTATTGGGTTAGCGACAGCACTTACTTCATAGTGCCAACAACAACAACAACAACAACAACAATAACAACAACAACAACTACTACCACCACTACCACCACTTGCATCACAACATTGCCAAGAGTATTGACTTGGAAAAGAGATTGACTGATTCGATTTAAGGTCCGCAACAATGAGAAAGGAGAGGGAAGAGCCTTGGAAATACAATAAAAAGTGATGAATTTGTGAGATATTATCAAAAAAGGTTTCGGTGAATATTTAAAGAGGAAAGAAAAGAAAATTCGCGAGGAGTGCAGGGAAGTGAAAACGCATTTTGTAAGAGTGAAGAAAGAAAATGGGAAACGGAATGTCACTGAAGGAAACGCCGATACTTTTCTCGTGAGTGTCAAGTCACGGAAGGAGGAGTCTGCGGCAAAAGAATGCAAAAGGCGCTTGCTTCTCTTCTTCCTTACTTCCTTATAATGTTTTCAGGGAAATAAGTACTTCCACGAGGGCAACAACACACAGCTCGCACCTCTAGTCTGAACCCTCAGTAACCAACCCTTCCTACTCAGCCTCTCTCTGTCAGCTGAAGCGCAAATACGACAATGAAGTATAAATGAGGAGGCGGGGAAAGAAAGAAAAAAAAACATGGCCATAAGAGGCAATTTTCTTCTTCTTCTTCTTCTTCTTCTTCTTCTTCTTCTTCTTCTTCTTCTTCTTCTTCTTCTTTTCCAGAGAGAGAGAGAGAGAGAGAGAGAGAGAGAGAGAGAGAGAGAGAGAGAGAGAGAGACTCAGTTCTCCATCAGTTTACGATAATATTGAACCCGACCCACCGGCACAGTCTTGATGGCGGAGCTGCTGTTTGTGAGGGTAGTAATGCGAGTAGTGCTTTAGTATTTCACCTTCAGCACAGCACCAGTTGAACAGGTCCCACGTCCTGTCGCCTACTACCTACCCCCACAGCCAACACTCTCAATGAACGATGAGAAAAATAAGAAATGAAAAGAGAAAAATAAGAAATAAAAAGAGAAAAATAAGAAATAAAAAGAGGAAAATAAGAAATAAAAAAAGATCAATAAAAATAGTCACTGAGGTCTTACGCTTTCTAGTCTGTCTTGTTGAGAAAGAGAGTGAGAAAAAAAATGTAATATGATAGACAAAGGTGTAAAAAAGAGGTGGTGTGGTGGTTGTGTTTTTATCGAATGAAACAGTTACGAACGTCACTTAGAGGTTGGTGAGATACAAAGCGAGTGTTCACGGAAGATCAGATTGAGATGTATCAAGAAGGCGTTGGAAAACGTCGAAACGAGGTTGAAACATAGCAAGAGACCATCGAAAACACCAAAAATAATATCGAGATTGAAAAACAAAACAACAACAAAAATAAGAAGAAATATTGTTCAGCGTAACGGACACTGTGTATCGGTCTTGTTGGAAACACACCATCGGCGGTGAAAGAAAAGAAAGAAGGACGGTTGGTTCTAAGAAAAGACAAAGAAACAGGAGACATTTCTTGTTGTCGAGAAGAAAGATGAGAAAGACGAGTTAAGCTGGAAGTGATAGATAAGTGGACTTGCCTTACACTGAAAGACAAGGGATTAAAAAAAATAATAAATAAAAAGTTGCCCCAGATACAGAGGAAAGCCAGGAGGAGTGTGGTTGTGAACATACGTGGCTGATGACGAAGGGTAATACTATGCGAAGAGAAGAGGAAACACAGTAGCACTTCAAACTAAGTTGATGAAAGTTATTTAAAAATGAAAAATATGCAGTTCACTTCATTACGATAAATATTCTCTCTCTCTCTCTCTCTCTCTCTCTCTCTCTCTCTCTCTCTCTCTCTCTCTCTCTCTCTCTCTCTCTCTCTCTCTCTAATGTATTACAATAAGATACGCTTCATGGATTGGGATTTCGTAGGAACAGTAACTGCATATAGGAACTAAGAAGAGGATGAATCGTGTGTGTGTGTGTGTATGTATGTGTGTGTGTGTGTGTGTGTGTGTGTGTGTGTGTGTGTGTGTGTGTGTGTGTGTGTCCCTGTGAGGTGAGTGTGTGAAGGCAATAGAAAGAGACAATACTGAGCACCATATGCAGCGGTCAAGTGGTGAGAGATTCAACGTGTAAATATGAGTGACATGTGATGGTTGTTGCCTCAGATTGCTTGAATTACACACACACACACACACACACACACACACACACACACACACACACACACACACACACACACGATCTGTCTTGCTCCCCACCCTTAGGCCCAATTCACACTAGCGTTTTGTCCCGCGCGGTTCAAACCACGGCGGTTCAATAAGTTAATGGAGTTGTTAACACACAACAAGTGCGTGGTTTTTCCTCCCGCCGTGGATTCCCGGGGGAGACACACCGCTTATATGGTGCACAGGGTCTTATTTACCTCACTTTGGCTCCCCCACAGACTGGCCGCAGCCCTCAGCAGGCACAGCAGAGTAACCAATACGCATTATTACCTAAGCCCTCCCTCCACTCCTGCCTCAGCCTTCGTCTTCTACCAGCCTTTAGAAAAGCTGGGAGCCACACAGCCACGCAGCCACCCACACCACAGCTTGGACATCACGCACACACACACACACACACACACACACACATACAGGCGCGCGCGCGCCTCCTACATTACGTCGCTTGCATCCACATTGTCACAAGTAGTTCTTTCAGTATTTTTACCGCAATGTATCTCTGAAGCTTCATTCCTTCAGTTCACATCTATTCTTAAAATAGCTCCCCATAATTTGATATCCTACATGCATTTGTTGTATAAATTACCATTTTTAAAATGGCAGCTTCATTATACATATCATATATATATATATATATATATATATATATATATATATATATATATATATATATATATATATATATATATATATATATATATTATATAACAGATGTGTGAGTAGACAGAGAAAGAGACAGAACACGTGGATGCTTGTAATGAGATGACAATGACTGAAACATTTCATTCTCAGCCCTTTATATTTCATTATTCGACCTCTCCGGCCGCTGCCCTCGCCTCTTCTACTTCAGTGCCTCCCCAACAAGATAAGAGAATGATATAAGGTTTACTTTCTTGCCGCCACAGGGAATGAGAAACAGCGAACGTGTAGACTTGTTGTGTCTCAGTGTGAATGTGTGTGAATGACAGCTCTAATTTCAAAGTATTTTTAGAGATCTATTTTTCACAAAGTTGTCTTCCCTCTCGTCGTTTCCATCTATACAATCCTCCTGTCATTCTTCACATCATCCTCTCCATTTCCACCACAGCCACCCACCACCTATAGTATGTCTTCCCGTCCTCCAACCCTCAATCGTCTTCCACTTCTCATCTCCATTTGTTCATTCTTCACCCTTCTCTTTAAACATTTTCCTCTTTCCAGAAGCAACTCTCTCCTTCTCCTTCTTCTCCTCCTCCTTCTTCTTCTTCTCCTTCTTCTCCTCCTCCTCGTCCATTCGCTTCGTCTCTTCAACAATCCCTTTCCCTTCTCTTCCATAAAAGTCTTCCCTTTTAAGGCTTTTTATCTGTTCGTCCAACCACTGATTACCTCTATCATTTTTTGTCCAGGAAAGTGAGTTTTTCTCTCTCTTTTTTCAGCTTCCAAAGAAGGCAGTCTGATTGCCATATTCTATCCTCTCAAATGTGTGTGTGTGGGGGGGGGAGTGGGGGGGGGGGAAGAGCAAGAGAACTGCACTTTAATATGAAAATGTCTTTATGCTTCACTTTAAAAAAAAAATGTTTACTCCAAGGCTCATACTCCTAAACATACACAACATAACATTATTTTCTGTCATAAGTCAGCAACATTTTCGCGGCTTGACACGGTGAGGTACGCACATCCTCCACGCTGCCTTCCTCAACAACACTGAATGAACCTCACCTCACCTCACCTCTCCTCACTTCACTTGACGGACACGCCCCGCACTACACAGCACACCCAGTCATTCAGCCTTACTCATGTTTTCACCGCACACCCTTTTCGCTTTCCTTTTAAACCTTCTAGATACAAAACAACACATGTAAGTAAATAAATGTCCGTGTGTGTGTGTGTGTGTGTGTGTGTGTGTGTGTGTGTGTGTGTGTGTGTGCGCGCCATTATAATATATTGTTGCCTACGCACTGTGGTTGGATTTCTTCGATATTTTATGTTTTATAATACAATACAATATATAATATGATATAGTAGTCGGTAAGATCAATCAATGTCCAAATGTGTACATAGCTAACAACAACACAGTATATCTATCTACCTATCTCTGCCTGTCACCCATTCATGTGTGCCCCCCCAACATTTTTCCACCATGTCGCCTTCACACACACAGGATTTGGGGTCTTCTTCCTTCTTCCCCCACCCCACCCCCACTCTTCCTTCCCCACCTCTCCTCCTCATCTTCCTCCTTCACCACCTTGTCATCGTCGTCGTCTCTCTCTCTATCTTCCTCCCTCCCTCCCTCCCTCCCTCCCTACATAGCACCTCCATGGTAGACAGAAGCCCAGGGAAAGCTGACAGTTCAATATGATCTGACAAAGCCCTCCTCCTCCTCCTCCTCCTCCTCCTCCTCCTCCTCCTCCTCCTCCTCGCACCTCCTCCCATTCCTCTTCCTCTCTCTCCTGTCTGATATCATCGTCCTCTCTCGCTACCCTGCCAACCTCCACACCCTGAACCTTGAACCTAGACGTCTCCTCCTCCTCCTCCTCCTCCTCCTCCTCCAGGATTATATAAGGTCAGAAGCAAACATTTTAACAGACTGAAATTTATATCACTATTGTATTGAATATTGATCAAAGTAAAACTGCACGTGATAAGCCTTAGTAATTGGAAACGAACCGGAAATCAGAAAATCCCACGATCCTCTTTATTATACTCCATCAATTAATGAAAGCGAACACTATTGTAATACCAGTTCTGTCCTGTCTTCAGTTTGTTTGTTTTGTTTTTCGCTCTGTTCGTCGCCACGTTGTAGAAATCGTTATTAGAGTCGGATATAACGTGTATCAAATGATTTTTAAAAATGTTCCGCCTTAAAAGCAACAAACAAAACATTTATGATACCTACGTACACACTACTAATGTAACACAGCACATAGGCAACATACCAACCCAACACACTGCTAACACATCAACGCACTCCGAACACAGAAACACACTACCAATACAAAACAACGCTGGCAATACAATACAATACAATACAATACAATACAATACAATATAATACAGCACACTGCCGAAACAGTAGCACTGGTCAAACAGCACAACACGCCGGCAATACAACCAACACTGCCAACATAATACACACATGCTGCCAACACATAACATACTGACACTCCACCAACCAACACACACACCACAATGCCAATACGCAACACACAGTCATCACGGCACCAGTGTCCGTATTCTTTAACACTTTGCTCTCTCACCACAATAATTCTCCAAAACCACAGAGACGGCTAGCCAGGTTTTCAAGACAATTTTCTCGTATGATAAACTAGAAATATTGTCAATCCATCACCACAACCACAAAAATACTCTTAAAAAGAGGTCTTCTACAACTAAAGCTTTTGGAAAATAGTGACGGTGAGAGAGCAAAGCGTTTAAGAATACGGACACAGCATAATACCAACACAACCACCATAAACACACATAAACACACGTCCCTCATACAAACACTTTATATATACCTCTAAATCACATGAAAAGTATAAATGCATCTCTGTTCATATTCTTTCCTTCAGTTTGTGGAGGAAAAAGAAGAAGAAAGACAAAGAAAATATTTAACCGCTGCTTTCTTTCCCGGCAAATGAGTGACGCAACACTGACTGAAGACAATGACGTAAATATAATAAGGAAAAAATTGTAACGTTCGAGGAAACTTTGATAGTCTCCTTCTGAATGCTCCTAATTTATAAGAGGAAATAAACTTTGCGTCTTCATTAGCATTCTCTCTCTCTCTCTCTCTCTCTCTCTCTCTCTCTCTCTCTCTCTCTCTCTCTCTCTCTGACTATCACAGGTGCGTTTAGAATCGATGCATAACCAATTTAATCCCAAGAAAGACGATCAAAGGAAACATGTTAAAGCGTTAAACTTGGTCTTCCTGCTCCCAAACTTCACGTGTCAGAAGCAGAACAAAAATGAGAACTTCTTTATTCGTTGTTTTTTGCCGCATCG
Source organism: Callinectes sapidus (assembly GCA_020233015.1). Classification (NCBI taxonomy): domain Eukaryota; kingdom Metazoa; phylum Arthropoda; class Malacostraca; order Decapoda; family Portunidae; genus Callinectes; species Callinectes sapidus. The sequence goes on along the minus strand of CM035199.1, from coordinate 11,007,560 downwards.
TACACACTCAAACACGCTCACACACAAAGCAAATAAAGTCTTCAACGGTTTTCTTTTTTTTTTCTCTCTCTCTTTTTTTTCAAGGACGAATGCAAGTGAAAGTATAAGTATATAATATTATGTTCACGCGTCTGATAACTCACGGAAGGCAAATTTTGTATCGTTAAAAAAGATTCATTGAAAGTTAAGTTATCTATAAGTTATTAATTACACCAAGGAATAGACAAATAAATGAACCATAGAAAAAAAAAAGAGGAAAAGTAAAGAAAAAATGTAATAATTATAAAAAGAAAGAAAGATAGACAGAGAGAGAGAAAGAGAAAGTAAGAGTAGCAAAATGAACGGTAAATCAATCAAGATCCTTTCAACTTTCCCTACGTCACTTCAGTCAACACCATACAAGTCCTTCCCCGCACTCCTCACCCTCCCTTCCTTTCTCTCTCTCTCTCTCTCTCTCACTCCTCCCTCCCTCCCTCTCTCCCTCCCTTTCCTCCCTCCCACCCGCTATAATAAGAAAAGAATCATTACTACACAACCCGCCACGCAACTCACAGGGCAGAATGAAGTCTTAGTCACTGCCGGCACTGTCCACCTCCCTCCCCTCAGGCAACGGAAAACTCCACGAGGGCGTTACCTGAGGGGAGACTAACAGGTGTTGTTTCTGGGATTCGAGGATGCGTGGGCGGCTGGAGTGGACTTGCTCACGTTGTCCAGTACGCCCCGCCCCCCCTCCCCCCGCCCCCCTCTCTCTCCCTAAGTCCTAATCCACTAAGCCTCATCCAAAAAACAACCCTATTCTTTGTAAATACCGTCTGTTTCTAACGCTCGTATTCTCAGACACTTTCCTCCTTCACTTCCACTATCTCAAAAGGCCTGATCTAAATTTACTCAAGTTTGTAGAGGTGGTTTTAGTGTTCTAGAAGCAAAGTGACATGATTTCTACATTATTAACCGGAGGAACGCTCTTGAAGACCTCTCTAATCATCTGTATGGCCTTGGAAAATAGTAGTGGTGGTGCGAGAGCAAAGCGTTTCTGACTACGGACCTACGTAATACTACATAGAATCACCACTGGCCCTCCCCTCCTCATCGACCCTGTTCCTCTCGATATGTACATGGATGATGATGCAGTTACGTCTGTATGTACTCACTAATGCTGCCGCTGTTGCTGATGCTGATGATGATGCTGCCGCTGCTGCTGTTGCCGCTACAACTACTACCACTATGCTATTGCTATTGCTGTTGTTGTTGCTGCTGCTGCTGCTGCCGACACCGCCGCCGCCGCCGCCGCCGCCGCTGCCGCTACTGCTGTTGATGTTTCCCAAAGTGTTGGTGTGAGTGACTCGAGTGGGAAGTGAACCACGAGGCGAACCCGAGTGAAGCAACGAGGGTTCCTGAAGCTTCATTTACGTGTGTTCGGTGTCTCGTTAGTGTCAAGAGACAGTGGACGATGTGATGACAATATATATAGCCTACTGAGACGATCCGTGTTTGAAAAGGTGGGAAAGTGAGAGCTGAGAAGAACTTGTGAAGCATGAGAGAAGGAGGAGAAGGAAGAGGGACAAACAAATCTCCCCACAGACACACGTAATACACGCACCTGCTCCCACCCATACCTTCCCTTCCCTTCCCTCCCCTTCCCTTCCCTTCCACACACCTTCCCTCTCTAATCCCCGACACACACACACACACACACACATGGGGAGGAGGCCACGTGACAACAAACACCTGCCGTCTCAACTCTTGCGCTGTGACTTAGCCAGAGTAATTAATCATCGCAATTATCATTATTTTTGCTCCTGACAGCTCTTATTTTCGATACTCCGCCGTGTTACTCTCCCTCAAGTTTCCGGGGAAGGCAGAAGCGCCGCCACGTCTCTGAGTTACTGACTATACATACATGTGTTATTCCTTTATATATAAACGAATAAAGAATTACCTGTGAGTTCCCTGTATCTTTTTTTAATCTCCCTTTTGTTATATGATAAGGTTGTCCAGCCACCTGTCGAGTATTACTATAATTGTTGCCGCTGCTGCTGCTACTACTATCATTGCTACTACTACTACTACTACTACTACTACTACTAATAATAATAATAATAATAATAATAATAATAATAATAATAATAATAATAATACAACTATTTGTGTTAGTATTTCTGTCTTTTTATGTACGGAAAATACTGCTACGGTTCCTTTGATTTGTCAGTGTAAATAGGGGGCTGGGTGGCATAGTTGGGCCTCCGGTGCTGGCGGCCCGGGTTCGAATCCTTGCCAAACCTAATTGCCCAGTAGGAGATGTAGCACTCTCCCGCTAACCCTAGTGGTGCCATATGACCTGAGCTGCTGCGGCACCTAATGGAATCATTTCCATTTCTCACTGTAAATATGCCAGTGCTGAAACCATTTAGTATCAAAGCACCCTATGAAACAACTAACATTCCTGTAGATGTAGAATAAAAAACAGTATAAAAAGAGGTGGGGAAAAATAAGATCAAACCTAAACCAAAACCAAAACCCCAATCTAACTTGTCTAGACTCGTAATTAAGTATATACAAAAATAAAAATTTCAACCAGAATTTTGCGACACACTAAGGAGATGATGGCGCCACATTCTGGGGATCATTGATCTACGCACACTTACTAACAACAAAACCAACAACACCAACAATATCAACAATAACAAAAATAGCAATAATAACTATAATAAAAAAAAAAAAAAATAATAATAATAATAATAATAATAATAATAATAATAATAATAATAATAATAATAATAATAATAATAATAATAACAACAATAATAATAATAATAATAATAATAATAATAATAATAATAATAATAATAATAATAATAATAATAATAAATATATACTACATAAATTCAAGCTAAGTCATAACAAAGAATTATCTAAGGGTTTTTTTCCAGCTCCATTCAGACGAGAAACTCATTGGGTACGGCTACACACACACACACACACACACCACAGATTCATTCCCGTTTGTTCCACACACCTGTCGCATTGCACTGCATCAGGAAAAAAACAGAGAGAGAGAGAGAGAGAGAGAGAGAGAGAGAGAGAGAGAGAGACTCCACCACCACCACCACCACCACTACCATCAAGCCTCCGTGCGTGACCTCGTTGTTAGGAGTAAGTTATTAAATAAATACATTTTCACCCTTGGTTCGTCCTGCGCCGGGGCGAGGGACCATGCAGTGAGATATGAGCGTCAGACCAACAGGAAACAAGGTAAGCTTTTCCGTGCGTGAGTGCGGCAGTTCAGGGTCAAGAGTCGCCTTATAGTGTACATATTTGTGACCCTGTGAGGAGGGATGTCATTGCGTTCAAACCAACACTATGGCAAATCTAATAACAGTCTCTCTCTCTCTCTCTCTCTCTCTCTCTCTCTCTCTCTCTCTATAGATATATATATATATATCTATATATCTATTATATATATATCATATATATATATATTATATCATATCCATTATACTATAGATTCGCTATATATATATATATATATATATATATATATATATTGGAGTTCGTGATAACGAAAATCTGTGAGGGGGGTTTCCAAAGTAGCGTTTGTTATAGCAAATTTTCCATAAAGAAGAAAAAAAAAACAGCACCAATAGCAGCAGCAGAGAAAGATAAAGAAGCACCAACCAAGAAAGAAGAAGAAGAAGAAGAAGAAGAAGCAATGTCACTATCACCACCAATAGCATCAATGGATGAAGAACAATCACCACCTTCATCAGCAGAGGAAGAAGAAAAACCAAAACTAACCCCAATGGGGCTGCCAGTAGGAGCCTTCCCTGTATTTCCTTGATTAGTCACTAACATACATGCTGCACCACCACCACCACCACCACCGCCACCACCACCACCACCACCGCCTCCACCACCACCACCTAATGCTTTAAGGACACTCACTCGGCTGCCAAGTGATGGTCGCCAGCGATTTCCTGGATGACTAAACTTGATTACAATGTGAACTACAAACAAAGCAATCCGTGGCTCTCTAGGTGAGTCCTTCTCGTGGTGCAGCATGGACAGGCAGACAGACAGGTGTACTATTGATGTGCTGTGCTATGCTGTGCTGTGGTGGTGGTGGTGGTGGTGCAGCACGTGTGCTATCTATACAGTACATAGTGACTACTCACTACTCTGGGCAACAACACAGGGAGGATCCTCCCAGGCGGCTCCAGAGTCACCCGAGGAATCCCACCTTTCCAAAGTTCTCCCATCTCACCTATACATGTACTATACTACAACAATTTTCACGCCACGATTGATACTCCCACAAGTCCACAACGCTGAATTATATACTATAATATCTCATTATTGATGTCAATGTTCACACATTCAGAGTATTCACATTACGATCGGCAGCAGTTGTTTTCCAGTGAACTTTTGGTGCGGCCATGAACACAGTTAGGGAAATTGTGTGTTGAAGTACGTCTTCTGTATCCTCAGCTG
>CM035199.1:10920003-10981787 GCA_020233015.1 Callinectes sapidus | reverse complement strand
CGTAACACTTAACTCTACGCTTCCCACCCATCAACTCTGCCCTACCTTGTCATTCATCCCGACCTGTTTGTCCACACCACAGCCACCAACCCTGCACACACACACACACACACACACACACCGTTCGACTCACAACCAAGGCTACCAGGGTTCGAGTTTTGGAAGTGGTGAACCAAACGGGCGAGAGCCTCTTCAGTGTTCATCCTCTAGCATTTGTTGTGGTCAATAAATCTATCTGTCTATTGATTTATCTATATAGGTAAGACGAGGAGTTGTGACCGCACTGTCCTGCCAATATGTGTGTGGCGTGTGAGTGGGTTTTTTAACAGGTTCGTATTCCAAAACACTTCTTTGCTTCACTTCCACTATTTCAAAAGGCCTGATTTAAATTTACACGAGTTTTTGAGTTTTTTTTTTTTATACGGTTCTAGAGCCGGAGTAACAATATTTCAACGTTATGAAGTGGAAGAGCACTCTTGAAAACCCCGCTAGTGTCATCTCTGTGGCCTTGGAGAATAATCGTGGTGAGAGAGCAAAGCATTTCTCAATACGACCTTAGTCTTACCCAAAGACCACTTGCTCATTATACGGTCTAAAAGTTCTTTCTGTTGCCGGCGGTGATGGGGGGAGGGGGAGAAAAGAACGTCTTGATGACTCCCGAGTGAATGACACACACACACACACACACCATTCCATCCTGTATCATAGCCACACTCTAGTCACTGCAGTTCCCAATGTCAACGGAAATATCTAGGTCCGTATTCTGAGACGCTCCGCTCTCTCACCACGACTGTTTCCAAAGAGGTTACAAGCGGAGTTTCTGAGTGTTTCCCCTACCAATTAATTGTGTAGTATTCATATTCTTTTGTCATAAGAATCATAAAACCACACTTGAAAACTTGTGTCCGCTAAACAGGAGCCTTCTGAAAGAGTGGAGGTGCAGCGCTGATGTGTTTCTGAATATGGACGCTGCAGCCTATACTACGACACCCTTTGGAGTAGATAGCGAGCCAGGTCGGAAGGAGGAGCTGGCCTACTTAACAACCTGCCTGATGATGGTTGCCGTTGCCGCCGCATACTTCAAAGGACAGGCGAGATGAGAGGCGAGGGAGGGCCAACAGAGCCGCGGCGCCGAGCATACGAGTAGCCTTGACACGACACTTATCCCGCAACCAACCATCAACGCCACCATCATCATCCTGTCACCATTACTCCCGCCGCGACTATAACAGTTAACACAACTCACTCACTGCTATGGTTCAGGAGTCTTTTTATGACCAAACTCACGACGTAGTTCATCATTCTGTAGGTTTTGTTGTGAGTATTACCACCACCACCACCACCACCACTAAAACGACATATTTGAATTACGCACCACTACTACTGCTACTATGTCTGTCCCTATCATTACTACTACAACTACCACTGTTACTACTACGTACTATCATGACCATCACCATCATAATTATCTTCCTGGAGGGAGTTATTTTTTACTCTCTATTCTACCCCGCCTATATACTGCCACTTCCAATAACACACACACACACACACACACAAAAAAAAAAAAGAATAAATAAATAAATAAATAAATAGATAAATGAAAAAAATATATAGAAGATAAAAAAATGAAAAAAATAAATAAACCAATAAAAATTAAAATACTGAAAAAATTGTCAATAGAAGATCTCTGGTCAGACACACATACACACAAAAAGACTGTTTCCCAAGTCAAGATGCATTCCTTCTTTTGGACTTTGATTAAATGAGGTTAATTAATGTTGTCACCACCACCACCACCACCACCAACAACAACAACACCAACAACAAACTGCACATCAGCCCTATACCCAGAACCCTTGAGACACGCCACTGACGACAACCCTCCTGGGATACAATGGTCTTAAACAACCTCCACTCAGAGGAACACCCACTTGACATGGTATTTTACATGATGCAACACACAGCAGATGTAAAGGAGCTCGCCACACACTGCACCACATGAACCCTGACACACTCCTGGACGCTGCATGAGTGGCATGCTTTATCCATTCACCAAGCAAGGATTGTGGAAGAGTCACTGAAAGGGGATGCAGATCTGATATATATATTTATTTATTTGAGATAGACATATAACAGCCTACAGGAGAGTCACCTCAGTAAGCTGGGCTGGAATGAATATGATAACAACTTCACTTATATGCTACTCTTTCAAGCTCTGTACAACAACACATCAACATTCAGGCTCAAAATCTACATGTGTTATTTGAAAGGTTTAGTGAGACAATCCAGCGTCGGTGCTGGCAATGCTACACTTGTTCTCAACACAACACTTACTAGTAGTCTTTTTGAACACACAGGGCACAGGCCTTAGGCTGCCTCGGGACTGTGGAAGGCCATGGCACCTGTTAGGAGTGCAGGATGCCCTGGAAGGCCTCGTTGATTCCTTGTGCAACGTCAGTAGCTCGGGACTTGAGAGAGAGCTGAAAAGAAATGTTGAAAAGTTTGACAGGTCTGCCCCTTGTTTATTTCAATTATCAGGACATCCTAATAAAAAGTGAGGGGAAAAAATTTCTAAACCATTATACATCTTACCTGTTATAATTTGAAGATTATATCCATGACTATGACACTGATGTGGAGATAAAACCAAACCTATCCTTCCCCACTTTGTCCAGAATACCCCAGGTTACCCTGCCACATGTATGATACTCACTACAATGGTGGTGTTGCCTGGTTGCAGCTTGAGCTCTGTTAGCACCCAAATGCCATTGGTGAGTTTAATGGACTGGTAAAGCATATCCTGCCCCTCTACATTACGCTTGGCAATGGTGAAGACATTGCTAGCCTGAAGCTTGTTGGAGATTCCATCTGTTGGTCAGATACATACAAAAATTAATGGTCAGTGCAAACCATGAATACATAAATGCATTCACTATTTGTATACATTAGTTTTCTATCTATAGAATATATATATATATATATATATATATATATATATATATATATATATATATATATATATATATATATATATATATATATACAAAATTCTACCTACATATACCAAAGCTCTTTCCTGAGGAGAGGGAGCCAAAGCAAAGCACACAAATTTCACATTCTACACTCCCATAGGCCCTTGGCCCCAATAGAGAAAGGAAGGTACTCCTGCTCTCATTTTATGGGGAATTTTTTGCACAGCTTAGACAATCTGGTCCAGAACAAGTACTCTATCCTACCATACCCCCATACCTGTGTGCACGGCACCTCTCCCTCACACACTCACAACTGCTCTCTTCTATCAAGCACAGTTCCTGCCCTCTTACAGTGTGGGTATCAAGGAACACAACACATACCTGCATTCATATTCACATTGTCAATATTGAACTGGACTTCATTCTGGCTGGGGATGTCCTTCCAGGTGGAGAGGAACACTCGCTTCTCCATGGCACCGTCCTCAGTGAAGAAGATGTGCATTGGCATCACAGTGGCAAAGTAGAACACATCAACACTGTTCTTAATGGCAACCTGCAACATACATACACAAATATATTAAATCATCTTATCTCTCTTCTACACTTTTGTACAAATGTATGTATATAACATTCCAGAATCTTAGAAATCAACAAGGAAATTTCTTTCACCAATAAAATGAGGCACTTTACTTATCATAAAATATTAGTGAAAGTTCCTGAGGAGAGTATCTGAGGGTGAGGTGATGAGTGCATTGAGTGCATCACCTGCAGGTTGGTGAGTGGGTCCATTCGCTGGACAGGACCTGTGGTGGACAGGATGAGGGACACATCAACAGACTGGTTGGGGGCCACAGGAGCAGGGACATTGAGAGGTGCTGATGGACTGATGCCAAAGCTGTTCTTGTTGAGTTGGATTGCAAAGTTTGAGATGGGCTGCATGGCCTTGTTGTGGATAGTCATATCCATTGAGATGATGCCATTCCTGGAATAATATGAGGGTATGATTATTCTAATACACTCTCTACAGTCAACCAGTTTAAGAGTGTGCGCCTAATCTGAAATGATATTTTCCTCATTTCTCTTATTACTCAACACCCTTACCTGCGGGAGAAGGTGCCAGTTATCTCCATCCCTTTACCACGGTTAGCTGGCAGCCACAGCTGCTTGGGAACAGAGTACCCTTGCCCAGCAGTGGCAGGCATGCCAAAGATATCACCCAATAAACCTGGTGAAAACAAATAAAACATTATCTAATTACATATCTTGACTCTCACTAAATGACACACACACACACACACAGTACATACTTGTAAAAATGTACATGATTCATGCCTACTCCCTTATGGGACATTTTTCAGAAAAGTAAGGTAACAGTGTGGTTAAGTCTCCTTAGGATGTCTGTGGACATTTATCTCAATGAGACTAAAATACAGATACATCTGAGTAAGACCCCAACATAACATCACATTCAGCAAAACAGAGCCAATACTCAGAACAGTACACACCTGCAGACGAGGTGTTTGCTCCGCCAACTGGAGGAGTTGCACCTGCTGCTGGAGCGGCTGCAGCATCTGCCCCTCCTCCTCCCAGCAAGGAGTCCAGGCCCCCACTCAGTAGGTCTAGAGTGCCACCAGTGTATGCTGCAAAGCAAGAATGACTCTGAGTGCTCAAGTGCTGTGGAAAACTGTTGTGTTGGTCCACACCTCCAAATTCAGCAGCTATATAAGACTGGTGCCTCACTGAGCCATTACCTGGTTGGGCAGCAGGAACAACAGGAGGAGCACTGATGTCCATGTTGAGCAGGTCTGGGATGAGGGAATCCTGATTGGGAATGACTGTAGGCTGCTGTTGTTGTTGTTGCTGCTGCTGCTGTTGGTCACTGTTACTTTCATTATCTCCTGATGATTGCTGAAGATTTAATACCAATCACCAATTAAAATTCTGATAAATGTGATATCAAGGAGCCATATGAAAACATGAAAAGATCATTCCAATATTTCTGAGCAACACATCGATGAATTTTTTCACTTAAGTAACCCTGTAATAATTCAAGCAGTGTACACTCACTTTTGGAAGTGCCCTGCGCAGGCCAGTGCGGCCTTCCACAAAGGCTGATGGTGGCTTGTGGTACACAGAGGCCAGAGAGGCAATGTGGCAGATCAATTCATCCAGAAGAGTTGGCTCAATCAAGTCTGTCTCTTCAGCTATGAGGGGCTTTTCTGCCAATACCACCTACAAATAGAATAGAATAGATGGAAAGGATGTTAGCAAAAAGAGCACACCAATACATACAGTTTACAGAGAAGGATAATTCATATTAACATAAAAAATTTACAACTCAGCAACTCACTACAATTAACATTAGCAACACACTGTAGCTCTGCCACTTCTAAGACAATAAAGATGAAATCAAAATAAATATACAGTAACAATTCTCTCTCAACAGAAAAACATTTGAGTAAATATGAAAGAGCCCAACTCACCTCCTTGGCTGCCCCAGGGTCGGTGGAAAGAAGCCTCCAGTAAATAAAGCCTCGGTCCCTAAGATCTGGATTGTCAGAGTCTTGGGTGGCCAGACTAAGCACCTGTTAACAAAATTATCTCACTCAGCATCACCTGTACATACCTAAGTAATTTCTTGAATTTAGGAAAATAATAAGTTAATCAACAACAAACTCCTGAAAAGATATGCAACACCTTGAGTTATCTATCTAAAGTATTTGGAGTAAAATGTGGAACTCTTGCAGATAAAAAGAAATCTATGTTGTTGACATTCTACAAAAATAAGTGATGTATGTACATATGCACACTGACATACACCTTTAAGTATATGTATAACACTAAGTTATAAAGCAGTATTACTATAAAACCAAGTACATTTCTCTTTTATGGCTGTGAACTTTCTATGATATGTCTAGAAGAAAAGGCAAGCATTTTGAATACTGATATATAATGGAATGATTATCAGTGTAAGTGAAAATGAGCATGAAGTGATGGAACACAATTTTTGTCCAAGTTTCATCCTTTTGTACCACCACAATCTTGGCACAGTCAACTGATTGGCAAGTGTATACATAAAGATTATTATTGAAGTTGTAAACAATGGTGGATGTCCAAACACTTGCAGCACCACCACCACCACCACCACCACCACAACAGAGCACCTCACCTGCTGCACCAGCTCCTGGGTGTCTGTTGGCCTTTTAAGGAACAGCTTCACAATGGCAGTAAGCAGCTGCAGCTGGACTTGGGTGTTTTCATCATGGAAGCCCTCCAGGAAACTCTCCAGAAGCTCATCAGCATTGTCAATACGCTCTGCATACTCACCAATGATCCAAATCATGGAGGCTCTGTGAACAATGTAAAAACTACATTAACACCATCAGCTAACAAGAACCATCTCTTTCCTCCATGTCACTGAGGCATGTCAAGATAAGGATACAATGATAACAACAGATACCTTAACATCATTTTACCTCTACTATAGGCAAAATGATCTTGTATCTGCAATTTTATTTCATTTTTTTTAAATCATATGCAAGGTAACATCCTGTTCCTTCTCACTGTTTTATGGACAAGATCAAAAGTGTTCTCATTCTTCCATCTAAACCCAAGTAACAAGAACAACACCAACATGACAAGGTGTACAAGTTGTCAGGAAAGGTGCAGTACCTGGCTTCAGGCTCATCCAGGGTGTCCAGATTCTCACAGAGGGTGGAGATGATGCTCTCATATTTGTTGGGATACTTGCGGAAGATATCCTTGATCACTACAATGGCCTCTTGCACCACATAGTTCACCTGAAATAAAAAACATGTGCCATCAACTATTACTTCCATGGAATAAGAAGATGCATGCATGCACACACAGACACACACCAAGGAATGAGAACAGAAGACTATCATTGCATTTTTTATCCCATGTCATTTTCTACACATAGCAGGTATGAAGCATAAGAGAAATATCAAAGTCTTGGCAGACACAAGCTTTACATTAGCACTCAGATATCTTGGTACCTTCCCCACCACAAGTTGTTTCTATTTTCTTTGACAAATTGCAAGAGTTCATTATGCCAACACACCCTTCCAAGCAGATTTAATAGGCTTCTGTACTGGTTAATTTAGCAGTTTCTCTGGTTTTCAATTAATGGTACACCAGTTCCTTAATTTATGAATGCTCTGTTTACAAATTTTAGAAGATACTAATAAAATAATTAGGTCCTAATTACTGATTTATGAATAAAAAATTTGAAGCTATCAACAAAATTCTCATTTTTCTGGTTTGTCAGAACATTTAATTGAATTTGTATCACACAGCAACTGACACAGTAATTCAAATTTTCTAAGCTTATTAGTGATTCAAATAATGCAAAATGCTAGGTGAGCATGGTACAAGTTTAATTAAGTGTTCTGACAAGCCCCCCAAAAGTTGGAAAAGCTACTATTATTTTAGAGAAGCTTGCATGATTGGCAATAAAACAACACTGAGTAGTAGAGGGAGGAGGAGCAGAGGATGATACACCACAACACAGCTGCATCTCACCCATGGCTGATGCTTTCTGTGACTTTGAAAATGGTGTCCAGAAAGTTGTTGACAATGACATTAATTGTGAAAGAAGCTTAAAATTTAAACATGCCATTCAAAATGCAAGAAAAGTGTCACAAGCTTAACAATCACAAATGACCTTGTTCTTCAAGGCAATGATTGCTGGTAATACATCTGCTGCCAAACCAGTGGGAAATATGTGCATATAAATTTTACAATAATACAGGCACATAATTTTTGGTTGTAGGAACACATCTCACCTTATATAATGGAAGTGTATGGGAAAAAATGGCTCTATTTATGAATTTTTATTTGCAAATGCTTTTCTAGGAACATAACTTATTCATAAATCAAGGGATTGGTGTAATTACTAAAACTATTATGTACAGCAGCTCTGACTGGAAGTAAACTTTATTTTGAATCTATTAAACACAAATCAAAGGCCTCACTTCTAAATAAGACCAAATAAAAGATATACATGAACACAGACGTTCCTCAGGTTTAGCACACAGATCACTAACCTTGGTCTGGATCAGGTCCAGGAGAGTGGAGACACAACGCTCGGCTGACGTTTCCACCTTGATGGCACAGCGCCCAATGGCCCTCACAGCCTTGCGCACAAAGTCCACATCCACCTCTGTGGCATATCTGTGATGTATGGGAATGATGGGTGAGACAACACAAAATACTGATTAATTCTGGCCCTAAGCATTATAATAATACGTTCTTCATTTTCCTAAGTATTAACATTATTTTTCACCCCCCATCTATCTGTATCAATATACATACCAGGCTGGTGATCCCCACAAAGGGTGGTGACCCAAGTAAAGCACCACATACTCATACATACACACACATCCTTCACACTCTTATCCCTGTGCCATTAATAATACAATGAAAGGCACAATTATAAAACTCCAGACACTTTATCTTCTGACAGTAACTAAAGGATGTTTTGCAGTACTGAGACAACTTAATTACAAACTAGATGAAAATGATGGGACAACTCTCAACAAATACTATACATATCCTAAGGAGAGAAAAGTCATTATCTTCTCAACTACAAAATAAATTAAGGTGTTAAATAAAAATATCACCAGACATCTCACCAACACACAAATGAAGGCTTAGTGACTCAACTTACTCCTTCAGCTCTGAGAGGACCTGCACAATGTTTGCTTCAGATGCCAAACGGATCATTATGTCCAGTTTCTCCAGCTTCACATAGATGGGATCATTGTATTTCACAAAGAACACCTTCATCTCGTGCTTAAGCAGCTCTGGTCTCTTCTGCACAATGAGGTTGATGTTCCTCAGTGCAACATATTGAACCTGAATCAAATCACAAAGAAAAATTATGAAACACACTTTCAAGATTGCACCTTAAAAATTTCACAACTACAGATAGTTATCATACATAGAAACCAGTCTGAAACTACACACTGAGTTAATTGAAGCATGTTTTGAATACCACAGGTGTTGACACTCACCTCAGGTTCAGAGGACAGCAGAGTTACCAGGGGAGGTGCTAACTTCTTGGTCAAGTTCTTAACAAACTCCGATTCTCCAACCATCAGCTCCATGAACTTCATGAGGCACTTGACAGCAGAGAGGACGACTGCGGCATTGGCATGAGCGAGGCGAGGAGTGATGCGCTCACAGATGCTGCATATGACGGAAAGATAATTAACAAGTCAGCCTAACACAGTTTGTATAAATGCCTCTTTCACAAGCCCATTGTGACCTTTATTGTGGACTCCAGAATATATATGCAATTCTTCAAGACAATAATAATTCTGAATATACTTTATGAATTTCTTATGCAAATATCAATTTGCATATCATTATCATGCATCAGAAAATACACCTTTAGATTTCTATTATGATTACAGTTTTATATTCATTTCATAATTTTTACATCTAACTTGTAAACAATATCTGGCTTTCTTCTGACCCTTCCTTCTTCCATTAATGAAAAGCAGGTATGCTCACTGGCACCATGTAAAGTTTGTTTAATACGATTGATTTATCTACCTACATACATACCAGGCTGGCAATCTCTCTCACACAGATTGACCTTTACAAAGCACCACACACTCATACACACAGCATTCACACTCTCAGCCCCACAACTATTCTACTTGCGTAAATGCTAGCAGTGTTTCAGAGTGAACTTTTCCTCTAATCAACTTAAAACCATTCAGTTTCCTTTCACTTTGAAATAATTAGCAATATTCATAAAAAATCAAAACAACTGCAATTAGCACAAGGAAACACTAGTGATAATTCCAGTGAACACAATTAGCAATGAGCCATTACCTCTGTGCCTCACGCTCATCCTTGGGACTGTACTGTGAGAGGGCATCCAGGATGAAGACTTGGCCCCACTCAGTACACTCATTGAGAGCAGTGAGTAACTTGTTCATGGTGGCTGCATTGAGCTCCATCAGTGGCTGGCCTGAGCTGCTCGCCTCATTGATCTCCGTCAGGGAGGCCACTGCATTAGCCACCACCTCAAGTGACAAGTGGAAAAATAAAATGGAATATTCAGTTTTCAACACTTTAGCATGAAACCAAAGCAGAGGTCCATGCTTGCACTTTGTACGAGAGACACAAGAAGAAAAAAATTACATACTGTATGTTTATATTCTTAAGCGACAGAAGGCTGCCAGAATATATTGCAATGGTACCTTGAGTTATGAGTTTAATTAGTTCCATGATGGAGCTCATATCTCAAATTGATCACAACTCAAACCACGTTCATATGGGAGTCGGGACAGTCGGTCAGCTCGGAGCGTACTGGCTGCTCTATTAATGTTGGAAGAGCTTGTTGACAACCCTGTACTAGATGCTATAGACATTATTCATAAAATAAATTAAGTTTAAATTAAGCAAGAGGAAGAGAGAAGAGAACAGAGGCTTGCAAGAGGTTTGTTTACAGCATCGTTCACCCCCTGTGGTGGTAAGTGTGGGTAAAGGAGGTTGGCAGAGGAGGTGGGAGGAGTTTGTTTAATTTTGTCTTTTCAGTTACTTTTTTTGTCACAAACTCTAACATAATTGGTGAACTCAAATGCTAACACTGTGGTGAAAAAAACATATGTACTGAATGGGTCAGAGAAGGAGCGTTAGGTGTTCGCTGCACCAAATGGTGGTAATTTACCTGGAGTTAGACCATAACTCAAGTTTTTGGTCTGAAGTCACAGCAAAAAATTGACTGAGTGATAGCTCATATCACAAAATATTCTTATATCAGGACACTTGTAACTCAAGGTTCTACTGTAACTCCTGTGGAAATAAGAGTTTTCTTCCAGGTCAATTTTTCCCTAAAGAGCATTTTACCTACAGAATTAGCTACTGTAAGCTGTCTCTGCTAATTTTTCTCCAGCTTTCAATTCTGTCTAAGAGAAGTTTTATTCACTCATATGTGAAGCATGTTTCACATGTATGGGTGTCTCCATTCATATTGAACAGGATGTAATACAGGGCAACTAACTGCATAACTCCTCTTATTTATATCTCTCTTTACTATTTTCAAGAGAGAGAGGAGAGAGAGAGAGAGAGAGAGAGAGGAGAGAGAGAGAGAGAGAGAGAGAGAGAGAGAGAGAGAGAGAGAGAGAGAGAGAGAGAGAGAGAGAGAGAGAGCTATCCAAGTCAATGCATCACAACCACATGCATAATAATCATATCTCCTTGACAAGGTCATTTAAAATTCATAATAAATAAATGAATAAATAATGCACCACCATTCACTGCCTCTGAACCAGCAGTTGCTCAAACAAAAAATGAATTAAATTTTGTGTATTTTGAGAATTTATTCATAATTTCAATGACAAACCATCGCCTTCATAAAGAATATTTTTTGCAAGATAGACATTCATCACTACTTGATGTAACTAATAGTAAATATTTTGGAAGAAATTTTGATGGAGAATTCTTAGTAGATAGAATTGACCTCACTAAAATATATATGAAATCAGTCAACACAACACATTCATGTGACACAGAAATGCTTCCACTTGTAAAATTACTGAGACCTTTTCTCTGTTTGGCTTACCATTGGATTGGAGTCTGAGAGAAGCTCTTTGAGTTGATCAAGGAAGCCCTGGTCCTCCACCATGGAAGCATTGATGTCATGCAGCTTGGCCACACAGATGGCTGCCGTCTTCCTCACATACGGATCCTCATCTTTGAGACACTTGCGCAGGGGCTCACAGAGGTACTCGGTGATCTTGTCCACACGAATGCACCCCATTGTACGCACGGCCAGGGCACGGATTAAGGGATTGGGATCCTCACAGTCCTAAGGTACAAAGGAAATAATTTACAATGAAGCAAATGAAGATGTGGAATTGCATTAGTGAGTTCCAAGTTTCATAAGAACTACTAAGTCTCCCCCTGACAGTGTGCTAGAGCTTGTCCTCCTCCCATGGCAATTTCTTCCTTTGCCTTATAGATCAATATGTCACATGCAATCAAAGCGAGATGAGTGTGACATATCCAATGTCTAAAGAATATCCTGAGCAGCAGAAAAGTACTGATTTTTTTGGCCACTAGTGGACCAATATGTGCCAGGACAGAATCTGGAAAGGTATGTTGGTGTAAAAACATGCAGAGAAAGAGTTAAACATTTGATATAGTTAGAGAACTGGCAAAATGAGCCTGAAAGCTCTGGTATTAAAGCATCCTCCACATACCTTGACAAAAGTGTTAACAGCCATGATTGCCATGTCTGGCTGGGATTTAGCATAATTCATGAGGTAAAGGTACACCAACTTCTTCAGCTCCAAGTTGTCAGTCTGCATACAGTTCACTACATCTGGGAACAGAGCTGACACATCCTTCCCTGCACAAGATAAATATAATATGAAGCCATTGTATTATTTCTAAAATATCAAAGGTTCATTAAAACTAACTAATAAATCAATAAAATAGAAATCTACACGATTACACAGCAACATAAATTTGTAGATGTGCATCAATTGTCTGCCTCAGTCATGTGCATTTTCTGCCAATCTGGAAAACAACGCAACAGAGAGCAAACATGAACTTCATCCCATGTCATCACTCGGCCATTGTAAGTCTGCAAGTGAGATCTTATAATTGATACATTAGTGCACAACCACAAAGAAAATTTTTTAACATTGGACTAATGACGCTGATGGATTACTCACAAATTCCATGGCAAATCAACTGATAGCTAAGCTTTAATACCTATATCTCTTATCAGATGACCCTTGTTATAAAGAAAAACAAAATAATTTAAAAAATAAGATTATGTACTGATGCTGATGGGGAAGTAGAAAATCATGAGCTAATCAATTACTGTTAGCATTACATCAGCTGAGAGGCAAGAAAAGCTTGGTATAAATATCAATACTGAGAACACAATATTTTTCAGACATTCTTGGTGCTTCCACTTACCCACTGTCATAGAGGCAATGACCTTCTTCACAGCCTCCTTCTTTTTCTCTTTCTTGTCACTATTGAGCTCAGACTTTAGCTCAAATATCTCACCCTTCTTGGTGGTGGTGAAGTATTTTGAGTCTGTCATGTTGGTGGATCTTCACTCAATTCAAGCTGTAAAGAAAAATTGTATTTTCAGAACCTTTAATATAATACAGCATACATTCAGTACTTAATTCTATTCTAAAAGACCTGGTTCACAACAACAGCTACCAGGTGTACCATTGTCTTCTGGATGTCATCTCAACACCAAGTGGAGGCCTTTCACTGGCAAGGACCATGACAAACCACATTCCAGTCTTGACAAATTAATCTTTGAGCATCATTGAGAACACAATGCAGCACCAGACCAAAGGTGTAGGAGTCAGGCAGCTAATGGCTATCTCATAATGTCCTAATTCATTCTTCACACTATTCCGGGATTTAGTGGCCAAGCGCTTAATTCCTCAGGTCAGTTGGGTTCCTTCATCTCCAGGCATGATTCCTTGCAGTATCTGGCTGTTTGCTAACCTGACAATGCCACTGAAACAGACCTAACTGGAAGACAAGCATGGGTAATTACGTTATGGATTATAACTGTAAGCATGATCTCTTTACCTTAAGTATAGTAAGAAGTTGTTTTATAAAAGAGAGTATAAACATCATTTTTGTTCATTAACCATTTTTTTCACTAAAATCCATGACAAGTCTACAAGTCACAAAAAAAATAAGTAGATAAAATAACAAATTAGAAGAGAATCCTTTGATATTTTCAGGGTTATGGGCAAATGAACACCTAGTGAACAGAGATGCACATGTACAGGACAACCATTATGACACACACACCAATTGCAAAATCATACTTTCTGAGGAAATAGGGGATCAGGGAGGTGGGGAAAATTAAAGAGTAACAATTTGCAATAAAAACAACATACAAATTCAATCAGAATTAGTAAAAAACTACAAATAAAAAACAATTTCATCTGGAATTGAGACTAGTGAAAAAGAGAGAGAGAGAGAGAGAGAAAAAAAATTAATATGGAGAAAGGCAATAAATAAATGGTTATGTTCTCATGCCTAGAACACAAAATGAGCACTCTGGACCATCAGATAAAATTTGATAGATTTACAAAAAAATCCATAGATTGAGGGATTTTTCTTCTAGGTTAAGAGATTTTCATGTTCCCTTTGAGTCGAACACTTCCCAATCCGAACACATTTTGGCCTAGATTTTTTTCGATTTAAAATAAACAGAAACGGATTAAATGTTTTTACATTAATTTCAATGGTAAAAATTGCTTCCTAATTCAAATTTTCACAATTCGAACAGCCAAAATGAACGAATTAAGTTCAAATCAAGAGGTACCACTATACAACTATTAATGCAATCTAACTAAACCTAACCTAACTTAGCAAAATGGATTTTCGTGCACTAAGCTAACCTTATAGTAAATCTTTATAATAAGCCAACACCCTCCAACAAGCTTGGGGGCCTTTGGGGATTGGAGGGAGATGCATGTATAAGCGATATATGACCTTTAAAAACCTACGGGAATTTCTCTAACAGTTTCAAGAAATTTCCTGAATTTAGATAAATTTCCTTAAATCTAGGGAAATTTTTCACGACCAACCAAACCCTAATATTAACCTAACCTAACGTAATCTAGCCGGGGGTGCTGTGCCCCACCAGATTTAAAGAAAACTCGACAGACACAGCACATTCATGAACCTTTTCCAGCGTTATTATTAATTTCCGACAGGCAGTGTACTAATTGGAAATGTAAATAGTAAGAACAACAACCTGACGGTGGTCAAAATCATCTAGTGTTCATTGTACGAATCTATAATAGAACCGACATTATAACTCAATTTGACAATTCCTGCTGTGCACAATCATGTCAATACGTTAATAACAGTAAGGTTCCTACTAGGGGGGTTGCAACATACCCACCACCTTACGTGTCCTTACTCCTAATACCTCATCCCTCTCTACAATGATAAACAAACAGAAAAGCAACGGAAACTCAACACCACAGCAATTCAATACACAGCATTTCCCACCAGAGAGCTAAAAGGTCCAGTGCAAGGCAGTCAGCCAGCCACAACACACACCACCATGACAGTTCCGCCCACATCGATATCTTCCCCGCTGCTTCCCACCCACTGCTGCTCCTCGCCCTCACCCTGGCCGCCACATCCACACCTCAGCCGCCAATCCCAGTACCCGTCACAGCCCTTCTATTACAGCTGGCTCGTCATTTTACCTGTACAGCTGCAGAAGAGGTGATAACCGTGGCCAGCTGAGTCGCCGCCCCTCGCCTCACTGTCCCGGTGTCGGCTCGGCTCAACAGATATATTTTCTCCCCTTCTTGCTTTTCTTATCATTTTGTTACTTAAATTTTATCTCTAATAAAATTGTAATGTAAAATGTTATATGTTAGTCTCCCGTGTATTTGTTTCTACCATTTTCCATAATTCATTGGTAATTTATTTCATCGGTCTAGTTACATTATTTCATTATAATTGTCGTTAAGATCTGTCTATTTGGGTTGATTTTGACATATAATGAAAGAAAAGTTCATTAAAGCATCGCGGACACTAAGCCGTAGAGGCCACAGGTGCGCCGAATCCTTCAGTGGTAAGCTCTCACTCGAGGTTCCTCCAAGAATCTCTCTTACAATATCCTTGGGTTCGTCTGTTATCTTACTTGACAGGATAGAATCACTGGATGATTCAAGGGGACCTTGCCCCCCCCCCCCCCCTCCAATTGGATCCCAGCAAATACACACACACGGGTTCGAATCCCGGGCGCGGCGAGGCAAATGGACAAGCCCCTGTTCACCTTCTTCTTCTTCTTGTGACCTTTATAGCTTCTTAACGCTCAGGTCTAGGTGCTTTCACGGTGTAGATCCCAATTCCAACCTGAAAACAAAGGCTGAAAAGAAAAACTCACCTACTGTCAGCACTTCTCCTACCACTCTTCTCCTATATTCCCAATTCTATCTGTCTCATCTCCCACGACTTCTTCAGGAACCATTTCATAGCCTCTATAATTTTTCATGAGCATTGGTCTCATATAAGCCTATAGTGCTGTGCTAATACCTCCATTGTCCTCATTCAATCTTCTGTTCCATTCTTCCTCTCCTATCACTGATACTATGACATTTATGAGGTCTTTTCTATAACCTTCATATTTTACACATTCCACTATAAAATGCTCCACAGTTTTCCTTTGGCCGGCACAAAAACTACAGTTTTTATATTTGTTGCTATTGTTTAAGGTCTACTACCATCACCATTTTTAAGAGTGTGGATGATGTGTGTTTGTGTGTGGGTGTGTTAAGATGATAAGTAAGAAAAGTATAATGAAAATAGAAAAGGAATAATAGGAAAGAAACAGGAAAACAAGAATAAAAAAGAAGTATAGAAAGAGAAAGAGCCAAAGGGACTAGAGAAATCAAGAAATGAAGGATATTATAATCTTAGAATCCTTGAGAGAAATAGTCGGAGGTGATTAATAATGATTTGCGACAAAATAACAGATTCATTCAAACATACCGAAATCTTTCAGGAAAAAATAGTTTCGCACTCACAAATAAGAATGCATTCTAATTAAACCTAACCAAACCAAACACAACCACTATAAATTATTTACGAGGCTATCATGATATTAAGAATACTCAGTGTGGAAAACTCTAACAGATAAAAAGGGTAAAGAAAGCCATCATGAGACTGGTGTAGTTGTAAAGATTACTATTATATATATAATTTTAAAGATAGTGGGGTTACTCGAACGCAGCATTGTTTACATGTGGGACATGAGACTGAACAGCGCATGCCCGGACCCAGAAATGGTGCTGGCTGTGGGCTGACTATTACCTTCTAATTAACCCCCCTGCCCTTGAATGATAGTAACTCTACTGCCCCTGTGAGTAAAGGCAAGGAAAGTACATATGTGGGTATTTGTTGAGAAAAGGTCGGCGTGAGGATGGGTGTGTGACGGGTAAGAGTGTGACGTATGTGTGTTGTCAACTAAAGGAATGACTGATCTGCCGGTTGAGTTATTGGTGTCTGTGATTAGTGGCGTTTAAAGCACACCTGCTTTTTTTTGTTTTTATCCTAGTTAACTTGTTACATGCTACTTTAGTGTTGTGTTATTAAATAGCGAGGTGTCTTTGGGTTTACGCTGTAGACGGCCTTCAGTGTTACATTGCTCATGTTTGTCTTGAGATATTTCTGAATGACAAGTCTACGCCGCCCATCCCAACCCAACACCCGAAACAACATGTGGGACTGGAGAATCGAGATTTTTGGGTGGGGGACGAAAAAATGTGAATTGTGGACTTTCAAAAGTCAAAGGGAAATTCCCTCAACATTTCGATTTTTTCTAACAGTATAGCCGGGGAGACTGTCCCCGCTTCAGCCCCTTAGGGCATTAACCTAACCAAACATGACCTTGCCAATGATGTGAAGAAATCCTTTGGGCAGTTTTGTAATTTTGGTAATTCTTTGTCCGTATATATATCATCATGAACATTACTGTTGAATACACCATAGTGACCTTTTTTCATGCTGGACACTGGCACTGTTCACTTCACCTCTCTCCATTGTGTAGCTTGACTTCAAGGATTAACTTTATAAATTCCATGAAATCCTTATCATTCCACTATCCATAAATCTCAGTTATAAAAAGGTTAGGTTAGGTTAGGTTAGGTTATTGCAACCATATTTCTACATGCATGACCCATGAGTTTTCTGATTATGGCAACGTGACCTTATTGCTTATATATATCTGATACAGCTGTGATAGGAAGCTCTCACATCTTTACTATTGTGCTCCTTGCGTTGACCTTCACTTTTAATGTGCTATTGTATATGCACAAATCCCTTAATTTGTGAATGAGTTCTTGGAAAGCCATTCGTAAATTGAAAATTCATAAAAGAGCTATTTTCTTTACAGTTCCATTATATGAGGTGAGTCAATCCTACAACCAAAAATTATGTCCCTGTCTTATTGTAAAATATATATTTCCAATTGGTTTGGTTATCATTGTTGTCATGATAGCTGTGGCAGCAGACAATGCGTCATTGTTATCAACGATCATTGGCTTGAGAACCGATGTCATTCTCGATTGTTAAGCTAGTAACACTTTTCTTGATACAGCTGTTTGTAAGCAGCGATTTTGTTTTGAATGGCATGTCCAAATTTCAAGCTTCTTTCATGATTAGGGTCATTGTCAACAATTTTCTGGATGCCATTACCAAAGTCATGGAAAGCATCAGCCAATGAGTAAAATGCAGCTGTGTTGTCATGTATTGTCCTCTGCTCCCTTCCCCTCTACTGCTCATTGTTATTCTATTGTCAATGTGGTAAGCTTTGTCTTTAAGATGATAACTTTTCTAGCTTTTTTTGAGTCTGTTAGAACACTCAATTGAACTTGTACCATGCTTGCCTAGCTTTATGTACTGTTTTAATCACTAATGACCTTAAAAAATTAGAATCACTGTGACAGTTGCTGCGTAGTGCAAGTTCAATTACTATATGTGTCAGAGTACAAGACGAGTTTTTTTGCCAATTTTGAGACTCCTAAATCAAGGGATCGTCTTATATACGGGTAATAAAACACAAACATATAACCCTGTAGTGAACATTAAGCCACTTTACCTTGAAATTCATTCTGCAGGCACACACATGTGTGTATATAATTTACTTGGCTTGTCAGGCCAAGGCAGCTCCTCTCTAGCAATGTCTACTGTTTATTGGCGGCGTCACTTTTTAAGCAGCGATCACACTGGCAATTGTTAACACCATACATGCACGATACATGCAGCCATCTAGTCACACCAGTCACCAAGTCTGCTGGCAGTGTAAGAAACCAGTTGAATTAGTAGCCAGTGTCTTCTCTGCCTCTGTTTTTATATAAATTAGTATATTTGTGAAATTATTTCAAAAATCATTTTAAGTGTTGTAAAAATTAAGGCATGTTTTCTGTATAGTCTGGCAGGTTAGGTGAGGTGTGTCGGTCAGGTTGTGTTTCCCCGCTCATATGGCACATTTAGTATGGGGGAAGACCTTTATACATAAAGCACATCTTATTTTTACTTCATTGGTTATATGGAACAAAAGTTAGAATCCCATAATAAACCAATCTATATAGAAACAGAAAGACAGGCTAAGACAGGAGGAAAGGAGATGAAGTGGGGTTGGAAAATAAGGCAAGCCCATGATTTATGGTGGTGGCAACAGTGGGGGAATCTGGTGACACCTTCACCCCACACCTGAAATGGCCGATTTCAACCACACCATGATAAGAATCAGTTGCCAATTAGACTAACAGAAATCATAGCCATATTCCTGCCATTTTGGTGTTAAGAAACACCTGGAGTTGTGCAGAGCAAAGGCAGTAAATTTTGCCATGGTAACAATGTACTCAAGTGAGGAAACCAACCGCCATGCAAGCGGATTAGTAGTGATGGAATCCCTTACCCTTAGCCGACCATGTGGGCTCCCTCCACCATTAAGGGGGTCATCTTATACATTAGTTATTGCGCATAACCAAAATTGGGGGTCGTCTTATACACCAGGTTGCCTTACAGTCCGGCATATATGGCAAGTGGTCTGACAAACCTAAAAAAGTATTTTGTTTGTAACTTTGAATTTTCCTCTCATGAATTGGTAATAAGGACCTAATCATTTTATTGGTATCTTTGAAAATTCATAGATAGAGTGTTTATTGGTCGAGAGATTGGCGTACATGTATTTGTTTTATCTCGTTTTTGTAAGTGACAAAGCATCCTCAAGTTTCTGTTTAGTACAACATTTACTGACATTGTTCAGTAGTGGTGTGTATGATTCTGTAAATCTAGTAATTAGTATTGGGTGCTTGTGGAAAATTGGATGGCTGATTCTGCAGTCTGCTAGTGCAAGTTATCAGTTATTAGAACCAATATACCAAAGCTGAGGTAAATTTGTATGACAAAAGTTTGTAGTTGATATTATGTAATAGATCACTTAGTGGTTAAGTTGTTTAGTATTAACAAAGCTAACTTTTGAGTTAGTATATTATTGGTTAATGACACTAACTTTTTGGCTAGTGGCTTATTGTTGGGGTCTCATCACAAGCTGTTAGTGCATTCTCCAGCCAGAATGAATGGGCCTCTTCCTCGTAATTCTTGATATGACATCTTGCTCAGCCACCATTTCTCTTCTGAAAATGTTTATCATCCTCGCAATCTTATTTCCCTCAGAGTTGCTTGAGGAAACATGCCGGGAGGAATGGACAAGCCCCGCCTGCGGACCTTCAGCAGCAGCAGCACTGGCGGTGGAGGAGGGCCGGGTGGAGGTGGCGTGGAGGTGCAGTATTCGCAGATTGGTGGCTCAGACTCAGATGATTCCCGGTCCAGCATTTCCCGGTCTGAGGACACTGACGGAGTGCCGGGCATCACCTACACCTCCGATGACTCAGTGGAGGTTGTGCCGTCTGACAGCGGGGTGGACAGTGGCAGCTGTGGCATTGACTCAGACACTATTGGTTATATTGGAGGCAGTGTTCAGTAAGTGCAGTCCTTCCTTTTCTTCTCATACTATTTTCAGTTAACTAAAATTTCCTCTTGTTCTTTTTAGTAATTCAGACTACAACCTCCTCATGAGTTTTGCATTTACTTTTTTCCAAAGGTATAGTGCTGAACTTAAGGATTGTGAAAATTGCTGTACTGAAAACACTGAAAAGATGCCTTTTTCCCCTCCTCGTCTTTACTCCCTTATCTCAAAATACGTACTTTTGAATTAATGGTTGTGTTACAATTTCAGTGAAGAATGCATTTGTAAAGTAGAAAATACAAAACATTGAATTAAATAGATGGAAAAAGAAAAGAAGTGATGAGAATAATAACATATCAAGCCTTAATCTGCAGCATGGTCCCCTAGTGCAAACCCTTAGGTCTGGCTAGTGCTGGCAATGCTGCATGGAATGTTGTCTCATCTATCTGCTTGTGAGTGGTGTGGGGCTCCAACCTCTGGTGCAGTGTTCAGTGGCATTGCTAATCAAAATACGTGATAAATAAACAATGGCATGAAACATTACACCAGAGGTTGGAGTCCTGCATCACTTATGAGCAGTACATCAGACAGTTGAGGTAATATCTCAAGCAATGTTACCAGCACCAGCAGGACCCTAGTAAATTATGACAGCACAGAATTTCTCTCATAATTTTAATATCAAGATAACTATGGACTTAATGGTGGAATGTTGGCATTTTGACAATATTGTTATAATGAAATATGTTTGGAGGTGGGTCCTCTTGTGGTTTGAGGCACAAACAAGTAGTGTTGAGAGGCAGAGTGTAGCAGCAGCTATGGACTCACTACTTCAAGTGGCCAAAATATTACCCATCATTTTGTATGACATTGTCAGTGCTTCAGATATACTGTAAATATCATTAGTGTTGAGACAGCATGCATGATGCTGATGATAGGTAGACATGACCAATACTTGTCAAAGTAGCACGAAACTCGGATATTAAGTGTCAGCTCACCCTCTGATGTTGTAAACATATATGGAAAAATTCAAAACTGAGATTTAATTGGATTTGAAATGTATGTGTATGTAGTGACATATAGGAATGCAAATTCAAATCTCTTCAAAGTTGCTATGCAAGGCCATGTGGCTTTTTAGGGTCCTAGGGACATTACCATTTAAAGGGAGCGTGCAAGTATGAACCATGTGCTTCAAGTTTCAAGTCGAAAGACCTTATACTTTTTTATTATTCATTTTGTGTCCTAGGCTTAGTCACCTCATAGTATGTGAAACTCAGAATGGTAAGAATTTATGACTAGGTGCTGACTTAAGGATTGTGAAAGTTGGACAGTGCAAAACTCTTGAGGGTGGTGTATTCTCATCATGCTCTTTTTTCACAATAAAATATTCATATTGTACTCTTTTTGATACTATCCAAACTCTTTCTGTGAACTTATTTTACTCGTCTTATCATAAACTTATTTTTACAAGTCTAATTGCATCATGAAACATCATTTGTCACTTTAAGGCATAGTCTTAATAATTTTCATGCTAAAGAGAAGCTTATACCCTATAGATCTATATAGGTATGTACTGTATGACCATGTTCACCAGGGAAGGCCCTGAAGAGTTTGTGTGTGTGGAATCAATACCATCACATTACTTGTCTTTCTAGAATTCAGGATGATGAGGTGTCTCAGAGGTTGTTGCTTGACTCAGAGTGCCCCAGCCCCCAGCCATCACCTCAGCCTGTCCCCTGCTTCACCCTCACTCATCCTCTTGCCACCATGACATTCACCTCGGGTAAGTCACCCCCTCTCCTCTTGCCTCCTTTGCAGTCTGAAAGGTTTACTTTATCTTTAAACTTGTTACATGTGATGATCTGGTGTGGTGTGAAAAGACCAAACATGTGTGGAAAAGTATGGAGGAACATGTGCTATGGATGAAGATACGAGAGATTTTCTAAGCTAAAGGAAAAATGATAAGGATAATATTGTTTTTGTTGTTTTGTCTCAATTCTAGTGTATGACTTAACCATGCTCAGGGCGTTGTCTTCTAACTTTTTACTTTGTTAAGTGTGAAGGAGAGCAGTCAAGGGCAGAACAAAGGGAGAACAGGGAAGAAAGTCCACAAGTTGCAAAAAATAACATCTCCCAATGGTTTATTTAGTTCCAGAGATGCTTTGATATTTCTCTCTTGAAGCAGTTGATAACAAGGAGAAAAAATGGAAACCGGCAGAGACTTGCACAGCTTACCCTGTAAAATAGACTGGAGTGCTTCATTTGTTGTATCTTCCACAGGGTCTGACTGTAACCTGGAGCTGGTTAACGACCCTCACCTGGGGCTCCCTGAGGACAGCCAGCACCATGGGTATACTGGACTAACTCACCTGGGGCCTGGTAAGTTTGTAGTCATTGTGTGGGTTAGAGTTATGGTGATGGGTTTGTTTGCTGTATTCATTCAACATTACATTTGTTGTAGGAATAGTATTAGTGGTGAGTTGTGATATACAAGTGTTCCTTGCAAGCTCTTTCTTTGTTGAAAATTCTTGAATCTTGATCAGTTGTAAATTTGTAAGTTTTCTTCATTAAGATACTTTACATTTTCTTAATTTTTATAATTTAGATTTGTAAAGCTTTTTATCAGTAAATGTGAATTCTGCATTTGTAAAAAAAGGAAAAGGAAATTATTTTATTTATATCATTATTGATGTGTGAATATTTGTTTGCTGAGTCGTATGTGTATGTGTGATGGTGGTAGTGATTAGTGTTACAATATCATTGTTATTATTATTATTGTTGTTGTTGCTGCTGTTATAATTATTCTATTTTCTTATATTTTCATATATTTATGTATTTCATATTTCTGTCAGAATTGTTATGAGTAAAGTACAACAATACAACAATGCCAAAGGTGACTTATTATTATTATTGTTATTATTATTATTATTATTATTATTATTATTATTATTATTATTATTATTATTATTATTATTATTATCTATTATTATTATTATTATTATTATTATTATTATTATTATCATTATTGTTATTATTATTGTTGTGTTTATTATTGTTATTATTACATATAGTTGTTATTGTATCATTCATATACTTCCAGTGGAACTCCACTATTCTTACAATAAGCAAGGTGTACGAGTGGCGGGTTCCATTGTACGTATTGATTAATTTATCTGTGTTTATTCTTCTTATTTTTCTATATCTACATTCCCTAAATGAATAAAATGCTGCGCTAATATGAACCACAAACCTGACAGAAGGCTGTGAGTTTGAGCGCAGCAGCAGCGTGTCATCCGCTTCATCTGGCTCCTCCCCCGGCGTGCAGCAGCCCCTCCTGCCTGAGTACCAGGCACTGGCCCCAGAGTTCCCCTTACACCATCACCACCATCACCACCACTTCACCGGCCTGGAGTACGAACCCTTAGAGGACCAGAATGACCCCCTTACTGCTGATGCCACTGCTGCTGCCGCTGCTGGGAAGAAGATGGTGGGTTGTCAAAAGGCTGTTTTTTTATGATTTATTTGCTATTTGTTTTATATATTTTTTATTTAGTTGTTTATTTTCATTGGTTATCTTTATTTTTTTAGGTATTTTTTATGATCTTTTTGCATATTATGTGTACTTCATCTCATTCGTTGTTTTTTGCTATCCTGTTCTGTTCACCTTGAGTTTCCTTCTGGATTGTTATGTTTATTGGTTGAGTCCTTCATTCCATTGTTTTTAAGTCTTGTATTTGTATTTTCTTCTCTCTCTACTATTGTTTTCTCTTTCCTTTTATTTTTGGTTTTGTTTTGATAATGCTTTGTTTACTTGCTTGATTACTCACTTAATTTTATTCTGGTATTTTTCTAATTTACTCTTTATTTTTCTCTTTCATCTCTCTCTCTTTTCTGTTTGCCTTTTGATAGCATTTGGTATATTGTCTGATTACATTCTTCTTTTTATTTTATTTCTTTTGCTGTTTTATTTTCTGTTCTCTCTATGTATTATCTTTATTTACCTATTCATTCATTAATTCTTAATAGCATCTTGTTTATTACTTCATTTCATTTTTTAATTTTTTCAGTCTCTTTCGTCCACTGTTATTCTTGATATTTTTTTTAGAGATAGTGTTTTGCTTTTTATTTTATTGTATACTTCATTTTTTTTGTATTGTTTTTCCAGATCCGTTTTTTCTTTATCCTTCCCTTAGTTTTTTCTTTGGATAGTCTTTTCATTTTATTTGTCATTTGTGTAACTTTTTTTCTACTTGACTTGCCTTTATAATGTTTTTTCTTGTTTTCATCCTCCACACCATCTCTGTTGTCTTCTTATTTCTTTGTACCTATTTGGATCAAAATTGTCTCCTTCCACTTTTCTCTTACCATTCTTTCATAGTTACCATGTTTCTCGCTACCTTCTGTTCCCAATTGTGTCTGTATATTCACCTAAGCTCTAACTTTTCTAAACTTCACATTAAGTTTCTTAACCCTGTTACCATTTTTTGTATAGATAATCCCATCAGCTTTACTTCTCATAGAGTTACAATTATATAGTGGCGGTGTGATCTTTTGCCTCATTCTTTTTTGCCATAGTTTTAGACTGAGGGATTGAAAGTGCAGTAACTCCTGAAAAGTGTAAGTTTTGTGTGTGCTGATGTTGCATGTTGCTGGTGTGTTGTGGAAGATGCTGTGATGGTGTTTTTGGTTTCCATAATTCTGTGGTTGTGTCCTAGCTCTCCTCCACACTAATGCAGCTGTTCCTTGGGTTTGCTGAGGTTTGCCATAACTCACACTGGCAGATTGATTGAATGGTTTGTTGATTTGACATGGTACAGGAAAGAGTCGCATTGTGATGCTGAACAATTGCAGTCTCAGGACTTTGTGTTGTTGAGGTTGAAGGAAAGCTTTCTAGAAGTGGCTTTTAATTAACAGGTTTAGTGTTCCTGTGATAACATCTTGGCTGTGGCAGAGAGCACAGAGGTATGCACTTGCCACTCCAGCCAAGGTGGAGTAATGGTACTTCATCTGTGTTGTATGCCCCCAACTTAGGCCATTTCTCCATTGGGGGTACATGAGCATACAAATCTGGATTTATCCAGTGGGTTTGTCATCCTATAAAATGGCAGTGACACCACTTATCCCTGGGTTAATGAATTGTGCAAGAAACTGAGCAAATGCTACTGGCAGCCACTGACCTGCCAGGATAGAGAACCCAACAGGCCAAGCAGACTCCAGATCAATGAAGGGAACCTAACTAGCAAAACCCTATTACTCTGTGGTTTATGATTCAGGGAGGAGGGAAGAAGGTCCCACTCCTGGCTTCTTGCTCAAGGCAGGTAGCTGTTTAGCTGAGAGATTAATCTGGGTCCATGGCTTGATCCCTGTTGCCAACAGGAGCCACTGGGAAGCAAGCTTTCTCATAACTAGATTTCAAGAGATGTGTGGCATTGTAAGGGATGGTGAAATGTCATCTACTGGCTCCTTAAGAGAGTTGCAGTTATTTCCACAGAGGAGTTGAGGTTATGTGAGTGTGATGTGAGTGGCATCTAAATTATAACAGGTGTTTGAGGGTCTCGTAGTGATGTTCAATTTTCCTCTGGTATCTAAACTGTTGCAGCAAATTCTGTAATTCACTTTCTCATTGAGAAGGCCTGCTCCCTCTAAGAATAGTCATCCACAATTTAGTGCAGGTTATAAATTTTGGGAATGCTTTGTTAACAGCAGTTTGTAACTTGCAGAAACTTCTAGATCATTTTTGTTTTTTGAGTTGGCACAATTTTTATCTAATGAGGAAACGGGTGAATGTTGGCAGCATTGCGTACTGACTGTTACTACTTGGCCTCTGTGATGTCCACATATTTCCATATTACCACAACAGGACAGTGGTCCATCATGAGTGTGTGATCCTGATGGCATAGCCTCCTCTCGCTTCACTCCCTGTTTTGAGACAAACTTCAGCTGATGTGTAGAGAACCTAAATAGGATTAATATTATCATTCTGTTTCAGTTTACATAGTGTGTGTTCAAATAGGAATTAGTCTTTTCCGTAGATTGCATTTTAATTCATCAGTGAGAAATTTAAATGAATGGGTGATAATCATTTAGTTGTGATACTTTTTTAGGAGTCTGTGTTGTGATGTCTGTTACATATTTAGTCATCACTCACTCACACAAAATTTTTGTCTTGTGTAGAGGGAAGAGATGAAAGCAGACCATCTACCCATGGCAATAAGAAGGACCAGGCTGAGTGGTGTTGAGGGTCTCATATATATAGTCATGACTGCACCTTTTATTCTCCTTTACATTTACTGAACACAGTTCAGTCAGTTGTATTACTGTGTCATCACACATAACATGTGTATGTCTTAATGGTGAAATGTTTGTGTAGATAATGATGTAATGATGTTTCTTTCCCAGCACGATCCACTAGACATATTAGTGGATGTGAAGGACATCCCAAGTACAATTCAGGTAAACACTGTACTCACCAGTGAACCCTTTCCTCATGTAGATTGAGGACTAGCTCAGTAGAAAGTGTCCTTTAGCACAGCACTCTTCCTTGAGCTGGGTGCATGATGCCCTGCTGTAGCACCTTGATTTTTTATTATTATATAGTTTGATGGTAGTATTTCAACATTTTTCTGCCCCTAATTGTTGCATTGTCAGCACTGAATCGCTCAGCTTTTCTGCCGTAGTGGAATTTTTTGTAATTAAATGAGAGGCTCATGTGATCAAGACAGTTCCCTTGTTGGATTACTATTTTTTATCAGGATTAAGTTTGTTTGCTGCTGCTGTTTGTGTCAACTTCTTTTGTGAGTTATTTGAAATTTTATACATGTTGCTTTTTTCACTTGTGAAAGTTGCTTTGGTTGTTTAATATTTAGTTGTCTCAATATAAGAAGCCTTTGAGCATATATTTTCAAGAAAACTGTAGCATAAATCTCTCTCCTCTCTGGGCTTGTTTCCCAGGTATCCCCAAGGGGGGTGGGGAGGTTGCTGCTCTCCTCTATGACATGGTCATGGCCATCCTTGTACAGATAGGATGCATCTACCTGGCAGTGATGGATTCACTGTAAGTTAAGAATTTAAGCAAATATTGGAAATTTGAAGAAGTTTTGGGCACGTACAGAGTAATTTGCAAGATGTTTAAGTATTGAGGAGAGACTGTGGTTGACTGAATTACCAGAAGTCAGATCAAATTCCTTCATCCTAGTCCACTAGGGGAAGGTAGAGAGATGAGGATATCTTCACCAGAAGTTGTTAAATCAAAGTGATATGAACTGTGATTGGTCTGCTGTGTACATGTAGTTATATCAGCATCATCATAGATATGATTTTCCTCTGCTTACCAGTGGCCTTACTGCCATGTCACTTTGTGAGATGCTGCTCAGGCTGACTGATTTTGTGATGTTTTAGTTGACTGTGGTAGAGGTGGCACTGCTATTTCAGTCACTCCACTGCTGAGTGTTAGAGAAATGCTGCTGCCATGCTTGCTGTATATTGCAAAAGGTGACTAATTGAAACAGCAATGGGACTGAGAACACCCTCTTCTATATGTTTTATTTGTTTATTAATTTTTATGATTTGTCTGATATATTTAACTAATTTTACGTTACTGAATATTATGTTGAAACAAGGTATTTGGTCTTGGCTACTTTATGCATTGTGCACACATCACTTCCATATGTCAGTGCAGAAAATATTGAGAAACTTTAAAAACAACCAGTAGACAGCACAAAATGTCACTTTAAGGTACCCGTTTATATGCGTATTGGATAATCAATATATATATCATAGGCATCTAGAAGCAATTGGCATCAAATTCTACTCAGTTTCACAGTGTGAAGATACAATTACTGGTACCTTAGTTACCTGGGTAGTGTGTAGATGACTGAAACAGTGGCAGGGAGCACCACACTGACACAGAATAATGCTGCACTGCCACTGGCCACAAGCACCAGCCACAAGATTTTGAGGTTTTGTAAATGAAAGTTGGTTTGTGTTGTGTTGTCTTTAAATGTGTTCTACGAATATTTGACCCCTTGGCCAGTACATTAATATATGAGGGATAATTGTACAAGGCTGGTAAATATTTCATGAAAACTTGTTTATATTCAGTGAGGTACTACATCAAAGTTTGATACTTTATCAAAAGAAGTTAAATATGAAGAACCGAGGATATGAAAAGGTGTGTAGGGAACACAAAATTACATGCAAAATTAAACATGCAGAAAGGATATACTTACTGGATGGCTACTTCATCAGTTAAAGGAGTAAAAGGAATATCTTACAAGACAGGACTTTTTTATGTTTTTCGTTATTTACATTTCTGCTGATCCTTGTTTTGTGAGCCTCATTTTGCATGTTGTTTTTGTTCCTTGCATCCCTAGTTGGCAGCAGTGTGTTGGTCCCCTAGGATAGTGAAGGCCTGGCATCCCTCCTGCAGGTAAGGTACTCGTCTGCTTGTTTGCTGTCTTAGTAGTGTTGTCATCTTTCACTGTCTATATTTTTCACTTGTTGCAATGTTTCTTTACCTCCACAAACTTCTGTAATTTTATATTTCTTGATGTTGCATCTAATTTGAATTGTCACTTAATTTTCTGTGGAATAGGAATAAGTTTGAGTAATGTGTGATTTCTGTAAGGGAGATAATTTGTAGATAAAAGATAGGTGTGTGCGTACATGTGTGTGTGTGTGCGTGTGTGTGTGTGTGTGTGTGTGTGTGTGTGTGTGTGTGTGTGTGTATGTGTGTGTGTGTGTGTGTGTGTGTATGTGTGTGTGTTTGTGCATGTGTTTGTGTGTTAATGTAATTTGAAGCAC
The DNA here is from genome assembly GCA_020233015.1 of Callinectes sapidus. Classification (NCBI taxonomy): domain Eukaryota; kingdom Metazoa; phylum Arthropoda; class Malacostraca; order Decapoda; family Portunidae; genus Callinectes; species Callinectes sapidus. Next base: position 10,952,489 of record CM035199.1, on the reverse strand, counting down.
ATTTAAGAGTAGGGCTTAATATGACATTGATACTGATTCTTTCATGATTCTTTTATTTCAGAAAACCAAGTATAGAAAAGATACTAACATGTGTTTCATCTTTATTCTCCTGTGTGTGTGTGTGTGTGTGTGTGTGTGTGTGTGTGTGTGTGTGTGTGTGTGTCTGTGTGTGTGCATGTGTGCATACAACATGCAGCCGTTCCTGAACCGGTGTATGGTTGGTGGAGGCGTTCACATCTCATCGCAGTACAAGGATGCCTTCTACGTAAGCTGGAACTGGCCCCGCATCCGTCAGACCTGTGTGCTGCTCAATGTGTCAGTGCTGCTGTCTCTGCTGTGTGTTGGAGTGGGGCTCTTGGTGCAGGTGAGTGCTTCATGGGAGGGACAACATGCATCAGTGAAAGGCAGAGGTTATGGATTCCCATGTTTGAGTTATCAAAAAGGATTGAATTTGAAAGTAATGATCTTGTATGGCAAGGGAATTCGAGAGAAGTAGATTTGGAGTAGATTGGAGGATCAAGTACTGCACCAGTGTGTAGTCTGGTTGTGCAGAAAGAATGGCAAGGAGTGAGATGACTACAAGAATGTACGTGACTGTGATAGATGTAGTGGATGAAAGAGGAAGGTTTCTTGTGGTGTAGGACAGAGGCCTATGGTATATGAGAGGTGCACCTTGTCTGTTAAGAAGAGATGATAAGAGTGGGTGTTCATTAGGGCTATATGTAGCGGTGCATTATTTTCTTGACAGAAATCTGAGCTAACTACAACTCCTGTAGTCGCTACAATCAAAATTGACAGCTTTTGTGTGACCTTGAGCTTGCCAGTGATTCCTCCACCATTGGGACATCACGGGCACTCCTTTCTCCATCCCCACTCCACCTTCTAATCCTCTGTCTCTGTCTTTCTTTCTTTCCCATTGTTTCTATCTAAATCAATGTATTTCTTGAATTATTTCCAAAATCATTCAAAATTTGTTCCATATCCAAGTTAAGGTAAAAATTAAGAGGCATTTTTTGCATAAAGTCTCCTCCATCCTAAATTTGGCATATGAGAGCAGAAGGGCAGGATTGCCACTACCTCCACATCACTTCACACGCCATCAGTCCTAATGCCCTCACTCACAGTCTTATTAGGACTGTTCTGCTGCAAGCTCACCATATGGCCAGTTTCACAGTCAATGTATGGCAGTAATATATAACATAGGGAAGTACTTCTCAAAAGAATGGGCCAATGAGCTATGGAGATGTGGCAACAGTGAAAGATCAGCTGTGAAAAAAGTGTCCACTAAAAAGCAGCCAGATTAGAGTACAGTGACCATAATTTTTTATCATAACCTTAACCTGCTTGAACTTTGAGTTTTATTCTGTACCTATTGTGTGGATTTCCTCTACATACACAAAGTATTTTCCATTCATTAATGTTAACTTCATTTGGGTACTTATCTTCAGGTTACCCATGAATTACTAAAATCATTAGTAATTCCACTATCCAAGTCAGTAAAATATATTAAAAACAAACATGGCCCTAAAACTAATCCCTGTGTCACCCCAGTAATTGCTTAACCTCCATTCAGGTTTAGAGCCTTTTATTACAAATCTGTTGCCTATCATTTAGTTATGACCTTATCTATCCAAATATCTTTCCTTCTATCCTGTGATCCCTAAGCTTTCTAAAGAGCTTCTGCTGGCATACCTTGCCAAAAGAAGTTAAAAAATTCTTTTTATTGATGTTTGAATAAGTTCTCCTGAGCTGCCAGAATAATGTTGAATATTTATGATGTGTAGCACTAGTGTAGTATCTCAGTGAGGGGCTTCTACCTCCACTACTGCATCTTTCCACCATCACCTTGCAGATGCCACGAGGGGGAGAGTGTGACCCAGAGCATGCCTGGTGGCAGGGCTCTGTTATGTATGAAGTATTTGTACCAAGCTTCCATGACTCTGATGGGGATGGAGTGGGGGACTTGCCAGGCCTCACTGCCAAGCTGGATTACATAGAGGTATGTCAACAGGAATATAGATAATTGAGTTATGTGATGATTTTAAAAGTGGACAGTAAACTATAGAGGTGGATGAAGCAATGCTCACACATCATTACCTAGTAGTTGCTTCTCTTAAGGAAGAGGATTGTACTGTATTGCATGGAAGTCTTAGCCTTAGACATATGTTTGGTGACATGAGCTTTGGATCATGTCTAGCATACACACACACACACACACATATACACATGTACATAAGCCCTCTCTGTGCAGGGTTTGGGTGTACGTGGTGTGCATCTTGTGTCTGTTCTTGAAGCAGCAGACTACTTAGACAGCCACAGTGCCGTTACCAATTATACTGCTGTGGATCCACTGCTGGGCACCCTGGAGGACCTGAGGATGCTGGCCACTCACCTGCACCAGCGGAACATGTACCTCCTCATGGACGTGCCTCTTGCCCACGCTGCAGGTCGGGCATCTCTTTTGTATTATTAGTTTGTTTATTTTTTCTTTCTCCTTCACACAAGTATATTTCAGCCAAACCTTTTTGGTGTTTGTTTACAGAATATTCATCAATAAAGATATATCAGTATATAAGTGTGAAAACTGAATCATAAATGATTAGTTTTGGTTTCAAAATGAAGAAATGGGATTGTTTTTTTTCTGTGCAGCGGAGAACTCCATCAATCTGGCTGAGATGACCTCAGTCCTGAAGCACTGGCTGGCTGCTGGTGTGGATGGCTTCCATTTCCCAGACATCACAAAGGTGGGCAGAAAACTGACTCTTGTTGTATATAACATGCTTTGAAGTACTGTACTGTTAATAAGGCTTTTATTAGTCTTTTAGATCAACAGATATTTTGTAAAATTTCTTCCTCTTTGCTCAATGCTTCAGTGAGTGGAACAAATATTGCATTTGTTGTCCATCTGTTTGAATTAATCTAGTACAGTGAGTCCTCCTTATATAGTAATTCTTTATCCGGTAAATTCGCAGTTATGATATTTGGTAATAACTACCCTCGATTCTATTTGCGGTAAGAAAAATTCATAGATGCGGTATCCGCTCATGTTTTGTTTACACTGTACCGTGGCGCCACCACACTGTGCAGCCACCTCAGCAATCAGTCTCTTCCTGCATTTCCCATTGAACACAAGTTAAATCCTTACAGTTTTTTGTGGATATTATTATCACGACACCCTCTTTTTCGTCTGCCCACTCAGTGGAAGATGAGTAAGGGCTAAGATCCCTATTGCCCCTTAGCCTTGGGAGGGACATCATCTGATAAAATACGTGGCTAGGAAAAGATTAATAAAAAAAATTTTTGTTTATTTCTTTTGTGCAGTACTTCACATTTTTTTAATGTGACTATTTTCATGTATTTTCATGTATGTAGGGGTGGCTTTTGACATGCTGGAACACATTCCCTATTATTACATATTATAATGGGTTCAGTATGCAGTAATTTTGATTTACGGTAAGGTTTTCTGGAACGCATATGTACTGTATAACAAGGACTTACTGTAATACAAATAATTTAAGATGACATCTTGTAAACTCTTCTTTTATCTACTAATATAATAAAGTGTTTTTCACTTCCATAATCATCCCTATTCAGTGTATCCTCATTTTATTTAAGTGAATTTTGCTCCTTTATAGCTACCAGTCGACACTAGAGCATGGATGGAAAACTCTCACTCTACAACATTTCCCCTGACATAGATGGCTGGTGGCCTATGGCTGAAAACTCTTCAGTGTTCTCCCTTACATAATCTAAAAGCACTATGCACTTCTTTGCAGTACCTACTTCCATCATAATATTTTCTTCATATCCATTCACATTCACCAATATCATTACTTTGTTGAAGCCTAACTACAGCTTTAAGTCTCACAGGTGATCATCTTTAATGTTTCCTCCTGACACAGCTGGCCAGTGACCCGGGGTTGGTGGAGGTGCTGCATCAGTGGCGGAACATCCTAGACCAGTATAGCCATGGCATGGAACACCGGGTGATGATGGCACCTGTGGAGCTTCTTGATTCCCTGCAGGCTGACTCCTCCCCTCACCTGGACCACCTTATCCGCCAGTTGGATCTCATTGATGTTGCCGTCAACCTCACTTCTTCTGTAGAGGTCAGTGTGTTGGGTGTCCTCTCTTGATTTAGGGACCTTTTTGCAGTCCTAGAATAGAATCACCATTTCTATAGTGAGTTGAGATGCATTCCGTTTTGGTTTGAGAACTTAGGACATGCTTTGTGGTTTTTGTGGGATCCTAGATAAGACTGAAATGATTGTCTGTGGCTAGGTGTTATAGTATATCCCTCTGTCTTTGTTTTTTATCTGTTTTCCTTCTTTTTTTTTGTTCTTTTCCCTCTCTTTCACCATCTTTTTTCTCCGAGTCTCATATGTTACCTCTCATTCTTGTACTCACTGAAAGCAAGGGAAAGATTAAAATTATTCTCCCAAACCATCCACCTAAGAGGAGGACAAGAACTGACTGCATTGCTATACTTTGTACAGGCGATTGTTGAGAAAGTGAACAATGCCACAACCTGGGACAATCACATATCGCTGCCCTGGATCAATTGGAACATGGGAGGCCCTGGCAGGCAACGTGTGGCTACTCTCACCGACCTCCATCCCTTAGGCCACAGCTTGGTGCTCCTGTTCTTCCCTGGCACAATCACTCTTTACTATGGGGATGAATTGGATTCTTCCAGTATGTCACAGGTAAACAGTACCCAAGATTTCACTAATTTGGCTTACATGTAAAAAAACAACTTTTCAAGAATGTAAGTTGTGTTAAATATACTTTTCTCTTCAGGATGTTAATGATTGGTCTTCAGTCATGGCATGGAACACTGACCCCCATGCTGGATTCAGTTCAGTTGAGCCGTGGAAGCCTCTGAATACTGGCTGGGAAGCTGCTAATGTTGAAAGCCAGAACTACACTATTGCAGTGTTGTCAACAATGATTGCAGCTCGGCAGAAGAAGGTCAGTCAGAGGCGAGGTTTTCTTGTATCAAACCCACTTTGTACCATACCATGCTCTATTATGCTTGGCCTGTAGAATGCTGATGAATAACATTGTGTTGGTGTACTCTCTTCATTGAAGAAAATTCAGTCATGCAATGATGTTTTTTCTTTTGTGGAGGAAGGAGTGTATCTTTATCTTTCATAGTGACTATTCTATATGAGGCCCTTAGAACCAGAACCACAGGAGGACAACTGCCAAAATCATTGCTTTGAGTGATTAATAGTTAAAGTTGACACATATTCAAAGAACCATAACTTCATTACTAATTGATATATTGAAGTGATTCAAGTGGCTGGATGTAGCTTGTCCAATGATGATTTTGATAGTAACAAATAGGCAAATGGGAAATTAATATAAATGTGGTTTATTTCCAACAACAATTAAAATTGTACAGCAAAAATTGATGTTTGAAAGTCAAGGAAAAAGAAGACATACCAGTCACTGAAGAACCCCCCAAATCACAAGAAACAAGTAAAAATGTAAAAGAAATAGGAATGCAGGGATCCTGCAGCATTCTTGTTTGGCCTGTGATGCTTGACAGGCATCTTGCTCACCAATTTCTGGGTGTATGCATTCTGTGTGTTATTTCTGATTTTTTATTTCCCAGAAATATTATGTATGAAGTTCCCTCATAATAGGCTGAATTACTGTTTCAAAACATCCATCATTACAGGGAGTGCCAATAACACCAGCAGGAACCAGTTTACCAGTCTTGTGGCTTACGCATTCATTCCACTCTACTGTCACGCTTTATTTTAACAACATTTAGAGAGATCTACTCTTTTTCTTCCTCTCTACACAGAGAGTTGGACATGAATAGTCCAGAATACCACTGAAAGAGTACAAGAAAATTAAGAATTGTTGCCATCAAAGGCACCTCCACATGACTTCCCAGTATCACAGCCAGAGATTTCACAAGTCATAAGGCCCACCCATCCCTCAATCCTTCCTCCTGCTCTTACTATCTACAGTCTTACTCACCCTATACCGCTACTCTCACTTACAATGGTTTTATGAGATGCACTCCTATTGAGCCACATTCCAAATTTCTAGCCTATACATTCTCCAAGTGTCATAGTGTTCATGGTGGAATGAAGTTGTCTCGGTGTGGTCAGGAAACAGGCCTCACAGTGGTACACGGTGCAGGTTTGGTTAAGACACCAACCTTTGTTAATAAGACTCTCAGCCGTATGTTTGCTTCCTCTTTGGGACCGAGAGTGTTGCTCCAGGTAGAGGAATGATTTTCCAGAGGGAATAAACAATAACCATAATTCCGGAGTATCTGAGGCTTGTCCTCCTGTGGTTCTGAGAGCCTCATATTATGTCTTGATTTCTTGCTGCTGCAATGTATGTCACTTATGAATTATAAAGCAACAGAAGTTATTGTAAGGAGTGAAAGGGGTGTTGATAAATTCTCTCTTTGTCAGGTCCCCATCTATGTGAATGGCATCTTTAACTATGAGGGAGACTACCATCCAACCAAAACATCAAATTACAGGGTTTGTAATACTCTCTATCTATGACACTGGTACAGCATTTACACTGGATGGCATTAATAGTTTTTCTTGTATATTGCTAGTTTTTTGTAGGGTTGTCATTGTATCGTTTATGACACTACCAGTTTTAAAACATTGGATATGATTGTTATTTTCATTTACTTTTTATTAATCTTTTATGTGGTCACTGCTGAATTTTTATGACTATCACAACACTGTATTAAGTCTTCTCACATTCATATCAAGACACTGATCCAAATATAAACAGGTTAGCTGAGCTTTTAAACAACAACCATCTGTATCCATTCTCTCACTGCTCCAGATTACTGTGAACAGGTTTTGACTTGTGGAATATTTACAGGAAGTTCATTATTTACTGCACCTTGTAGTGTTGCAGTATTTTCTTTAGATCATTAAGTAGCAGGTGAAGATGGCAAATCAAATAGAATACAATAATGCAATCAACTTGGCCACAAGTCATCTCTGACAGTCACAATGACATTCCTGACTGCCTGTTGCATCCTGTTTCACTACACCTTTATCCTCTTCTTGAACATGAATTTATGGTGCTTCATATTCAAGGCTGGAGTCTAGTGGTCCAACAATGTTAAGATGGTTTTCTTTGAGATGTTTACAATATCTGCTTCATTCTGATTACTGAGAAACACACCACACACATCAGAAAGTTGAGGAACATAGTCACAACAATTTACACAACACATCAAAAAGGCAAACTGGAGATGGAAATCAAGTGCATGCTTTATAATTTTATTGAAACATTGAATCAGCACAAGACTAGGCAATTAAGGAATAAAATGGAAGTATGATTATAGATAATTTGTATTTTCATCATTGGATATGCAAATTGTGTTAAAATCTCATTAGATATGCATTTGGTATGTCATATTTAGTAACTTGCACAGACTCACACCCTTGTATCAGTACAGGAAAACAAAGAAACATGGGTTGGCACTCATGTTACTTTAGTCTCTGGATGAAAACCTTAACTGTTTCCTGTCTTCCTGGGCATTCAGGTACGGCATGCTGAGGAGGACCTGCTCATCATGGACCGCTTCTACCCGCGCCGTAACCAGTATGCCTTGGTGGCAAACCTTGGTGGTGAGGTGATTAACAAAGACCTTTCACACTTTTACTTTGGTGGTTCAGTCTTGGCCTCCTCTCATGGACAGAAGGGATTTGTCACCTTCCGAAATATTCGTCTCCAGCCAGGCGAGGCTCTGGCATGTATATTAGACTTGTAATTAGAGCCTAAATTAGTGGTATTTCAAATTTTATAACAAGTTTTGAAATGCATAACAATCCTAGTCATGAAATTGTGAATTAAATATAATGTGGTAATTTGAATTGGAAAGACATTTGCTGCCTCTTTCAGTGTGTGTGTGTGTGTGTGTGTGTGTGTGTGTGTGTGAAGTGTGTTGTGTGACAGGGTAGCTTGGTTAAAGTGATGTGTTGGGAAGGAGTAATTAGAGGTGGCAGAACAAACTACCTTAATCAGAAAGGAATGGAAAGGAGTTTGTCATATTTATATATCTGATTTATGAAACTAAACTTCATATATTTTTTGTTCCTATGTACAGAATCATTTTTTTTTCCCACAGTTATGAGAATACATACAGGGGTGCATAGTTTTTTAAAGCATATTAAATGAAAGTATGATATAAATTAATATGTGCAAAATGTTGCTGTGTAAAATATTGTGCCTACACTAAAGCTGCACATACTTCTGATGAATCATTGAAAATCACAGCCAAGGCCAGCCATGACCCACCAGGAATCCATTCTCAGCACTGCACGTCATGCCTGGTCTTGGCTCAGATTGCTCAAACCACTTCAAGCCCTGGATGTAATGCATCAATATTTCTCATTTTTGGAAAATGCTTTAATCATAGTTAAATCATGAGAAACAACATTTTTAAGGTTATGTATAGTATAATATAACTGTAGTAATTTGAATTTCAAAAACATGTTTAATAACTGAATACTTATAATGAAGTGCCACTGGTCAGTGTTACATATTCGGATTGTTAGTTTGCCTTCAGTTTATTCCAGATTGTGGATTGCGTTGATGGTGTCTCCAAGACAAGCCTGAGTCAGTCACTTCATGTCTGGTTCACGGGAGTCCAGCCACAAAGGCACTAAGGCTTCAGCATGTTGGCCTTTCTTGTAGTGGCCACAGACACAGTAAAGCATCCTGAAAAAAAAGTTTCAGCTTTTGAGTAATTTTGTAGTGGCTGCAAGGAACACAGACTAGGCTCACCATTGCTTTATGGATTTACTGTTCAGAATGAAGTAATATCTTTCCCTCACCACAATCTTCAGAGGGCTGGACTTCATAACCTTTGTATGCATATCTTACATAGGAAGATGACTTATAAGAATAAGTATGCAAATTAGTTGGGATTTGGATTTGTAAACATTATATCAGTGTTGAAACGTTGCATTGGTAACAAAGAATGCACATGAAAATAGGTATTTGAAGTCATATTAAAATGACACAATAGCATCATTGTTTTGTAAGACAATCTTGAGAGCTCATTGTTTTATTATTGTTTTCTTGTTATGATTCTTGTCTCCTCACATTATGGAGAGACTCAAAACAAATTTGAATTATTAAGGAAGTATTATGATGACCTTTGTAAAGTCAGTGTTGTAGTGAAGTGGTTAGTGTCATTGGTTGGTAGGCATGTGGCTCATAAACTTAAGTCAATCTAAGGTAAGAGCAGCTGCTCTTGAGCCAGTTTGATTGCTCATCCTCTGTATCATGCATAGCATATAGGTAAAGTAAATGTGTGGCCTGTATAGCAGGGTGATCCTTGGTACAAGGGCATCCTCTGTGGCCAAGAGGTTGAGGGAACGGAGATAAGCATTGGAGCAAAGCACTGCTCACCCTTTGTTTGGTTACTGCATTAGTACACAATGTTCATTTGGTTCTTGTTGACTGTTCAGAGTGTTTCATATAACAGGAGGTGGTATTTTATACTGGCTGACCATTGCCAAGATAGTGGTGTATTAGAACCACAGCTTCCTAAATATTGCATTTTTTCCACTTTGCATCACAATCCATGCAGGCTTCTCAATGGTCACTTGTTACCAATGACAGTATTGCAATGTGATGAGCTCGGGACTCCACTGTCTTGCATGGTGTTCCTGTTTTTAAAAATTATTGATTTTTTAATAGAGAATACTCATGTACAGTTTAATTTGTTGTAAATTGTATAAGTTTATAGAGATTCATTGGTTATGATTTTTTGCATTCAGTGTCAACAAGATAGCATACAGTAAGGGAGTTTGCTTGTCTCTGTGCCTTAATAAACATAGACCTTAGTGTAGAGGTACTGTGATCTCCAGTATTGTGATACCCGAGTGAAGGTTGTGTTATGAAGGACAAATGGCTACTTTTATTCACATCAGTATTTAGCTTCTACTGAGAGTTTCAGGATATGTATTGAGTCTCACTTGTTAGTCATGCCTGCATAAATATTATAATGATAGCTTTTAAATTATTGCAATCCTATCCTTATTTATTTTATTACTTTGATTTATAGGAATGTAATTTTAAGATGGTTTCCACTCTTTGCTTATTGTTTCTTGTCCAGATTTGCCAATGATTATTTTAAACATCTTTTACAAAAACATGTCTATACATCAGACAGACAGAAAGATTATAATACTTGATAGCCCAGAGAAAATTTCATTGTAGGAACAAAAATATGGCATAGTACATCTTGAATGCTTTGTCATTTCTCTTAATAATAATAATGCACATGAAATGGAGAGGCAGTGTTCTTCTAGCCTAACTCTAGTCTATGGCTCAGTTTTCTTTGAAAACCCTTGGCAGTAGTCAGAGATTTCCTAACCCTCCATCTATTTTACTACATATAACATACAATGGTTAATAACTAGTTCATTAGAGCTATTTAGCAGTCATGTTTTGTTGTCTGTCAGTACTTGTGGAAACACTTGTGTATGAAATGCAACTCGCTGGAAACTGGACACTCCTGACATGGATAAGCTACTGCTGCTTATGTTAGGATGTGATGGTGGGCCAAGTCTAGTTGATACTCCTCCCATATTGCAATACACTGGGGACAATTTTACAAGTACAGGACTTTTCTCTACTTAGCTAACAGCTTTTTTTTTTTATTTCACTCTACTGCATTTCAGTGTATTTTTATTTTCCTGTGTTCATTGTATTCCCAGTGTTTTTTTTTCTCAATTGATTTTTAATCCAAGTTCTTGTTATTGATAACTTTCAGTTTTGACTAGATTGACTTCTGTTTAATCTTTGAATAAATTGAAGATCATATGAGAGTTTAATTTCTGGAATGGTGAAATTATTTCAGTTTGCTATTACTATATCTTCTATTTCCTTCAACCTTTCATATGCATTACTTCTATGATCCACATGCAGAAAACATGAGAGGTTAGTAAACAAGAATGTCAGGGGACAAGTTATATATTTTTTTGTGTTTGGGAGAAAAGTCTGGTTTACAATTATACTGCATCCACTTTGACCTTTGGCTAGAGTAATGACACTGCAATATTACCTCTATGTCTGTTTTCCCTCTCAGCTGCTGTCATTCAAGCATCCACAAGATCATATATAACTAAATATCACATGGGGCATAAAATCTAAGGCTTTATCCTATTTATTAAAAGCACTTATGGTATGAAGAGATGTAAAGCTATACAGTCAAGAAAGATGGAACATGGAGCAGGGAAGTATACAATTAAATTAAATTAAACACCGGAGCTGACACCATTAATTGTTACTTCAAGCAGCATAGAAAGAAGCTCCAAGAATTCATGCAATAGTACACAAGCTGACACCAATTAGTCAGTGTGTTTACCAAGGAAAATACAACCTTCCTTGTTCATCAAGAACAACCACTGAATCATCAGCAACCACAAGTGTACCTTGGTACAGTTGTCTTGTGGCTACAAACAACAGTGAATGATGATGCAGCAAAAGATGAACAGAAGACATGTCAAGCATCAAAAACTAATGTGATGAAGGAAGTTAAAAGGCTGTGTTTTCTGTTTTGCAACACCTAATAATGCTTGTAGTGCTGTTATAGTTCAAGATAATAAACAGTGGTACATTAATCTCAAATTGAAACAGCTTAATTTTAAAGATGAAGAGTCCATTCCTCATACTACAAACAGACCTACAAAACAGCTGCTGCCAAAATTCTTCCATGACCTGCTGTACAAATGCAGCAACTTCTCAAGAACCAACAGTGAATACATACATTCAGGAAGCACTGCAGTGCCTCTACTACTTCTTCTGGAGTGCCTGCACCCGGGCATCCAAGTTGGTGATGTTATTGTGGATTATCTCCAAGTTCTGTAAGAATTTATCTTGCACACTATTCATCAGGTCTGTATTGGAATGCAAGGCTGAGCTGAGGCGGGTCTGGGCAACGTCCAGTTGTTTGAGAGAACCGCTGAATTGCATCGCTGAAACAAAAGTGGATGTTAAATTGTTGGTCTGTAACATTAGTGTTAAAGAAAATAATGTTTTCTTAAGTTCTCCCCAATACAATCTTCCAAGTCCAGTAGTTACAAGGCACCAAATATAGTAATTGTTTATAAGGGGAAAAAACACTTAGGTGATGAGAGTGTACCAATCCTCCTGCAACAAAATGGAAGGCTCAGAAGTAAACGTACATTTCTTTACTTTGTATGTATAGTGGCATGAAGACTATTTCATAAAAGTGTAATGTTGGATTTGGGTTACCTTGGTCATGCAAAGCCTCTAGAGAAACAAGGCGATTCACCACCTCCGGCAGAGCAGAGCACAGTGTTTCAATCTTCTTCACCAGCTCATACAGCTCAGACACCTGGAAAGGAGTTTCATGTAGTGATACTTAAAGTGGTAAACTTATTGATGATTGGACAGTTACTTTTCAATTCTGTATTATTACAGGTAACTCTTTTTATGCAAGTTTGTTTTTATGCATTTTTTAATTTACGTGATGTCCAAAATCCAGACAAATTTTTAATTAACATTTATTCACTTATACACGATATTTCATTGAGTGGCCAACAGATGTGTCATGCAAGTTCCTTTATGCACGTGCATACAATATATATATATATATATATATATCAGGTTAGTTGGAGATGAAAGTGTGTAGTTCTAAATATGATGCCAATGCCATCACTGACTCACCAGATATGGCACTCAGTAAATATTTGACATCTGTGGAGAAGGGAGCTCACCCATTCATCACAGTTGCCTGTTGGACACCCAGCCAGTCTTTTCCTAGAGTGGGCCCAAAGCTCATAGACCAATCTTTGGGTAGGACTGAGACCACATCATACATTGCGCACCAGGAATTACATCCTGTACCTACTTGCTGCTAGGTGAAGAGGCTACACACCAAGAGGCTTGCCTATTTCCCTCACTACACCTGGGTCTCGAACCCAGGCCCTCTCCATTGTGAGTTGAGCGTGCTAACTATTACACTACAGTGTGTGTGTGTGTGTATGTGGAAAGATGCACTCACCTTGCTCTGCTTGTCAGCATCCTCAATAGCTGCCTTCTTCTCTGAGATGGAATTCATACGGGTGTGAATAGCGTGCAGCCGCCCTTCCACATGGTCCAGGTGTGTGGGTTCCAGTAGCGCCAGCCTGGCACTCAGCACCTGCACTGCTCCAAGTACTGATTTGTGGTTGGTCCATGCAGACAGGCTGGACTGTTGGGAAGAAGAGAGTGAGATTCTGTTTGATTCAGGTGAAGCCAAGCCTTATGTCTGTTATAATGCAGCTTACTATTCTAATGTCATATATATATATATATATATATATATATATATATATATATATATATGGACCTCTCTTTTTACACAAGTTTGTTTTACACATTTTTTAATTTACATGAAGTCCAAATTCCAAAAAATTGTTAATTTGCATTTTCTTTTGAATTATAGGCAATATTTCATTGAGTGGCCAACAGATGTCACCCACGAGTTCCTTTGTGCTGTCCAAACAACAACAGTTACACAAACACACATGTGCATACGCCCATTCACGGTTCACTGTTCGTGGCCCAAAATACTCGCGGATTTTTCCCTCAAAGTTTTTTTCATAACTTCAGCAATTTCATGAATTTCTTAGGCCATTTTTAGCAGAATATAATATCAGATAGAATGAAAAATCAGAAAAGAGAGATGATACTGTATAATTAGTAAATAACTTTAAAATAACGTCAGTTAATATCAAATTTTAATACACTAGAAAAAGAGATGATACTGTATAACTGGTAAATAATTTCAAAATAACAATGTCAGTTAATATAAAATGAAAAAATAGAAAAGAGAAATGATACAGTATAATTGGTAAATAATTTAGAAATAATGTCAGTTATGAGCTTTTGTTTCTCTTTCCTGCTGACAGGCTGCAGACGACGTGACATCGCAAGCATCTTCATGCATGAGACTTACCTACTACATTATTACTGTTTTTAATTCATCATTACTAGATATTACTACATTATTACTATATTAAAGGTAAGACTGTCTTTAGAATGTGTTTGGAAAGCATATTTGAGGGTAGATATTATCATACATAAGTGTTTTCAAACTGCATCCATTATTCGCGAATTTTCTGTATTCGCGGGAGGAGAAGGAACGTAACCCCCATGAATAGTGGGAGTTCACTGTATATATATATATATATATATATATATATATATATATATATATATATATATATATATATATATATATATATATAAAACGCATCTCTTGCATAATTCGAGAGGTACCTGTATTCTTCAGTGACACCTTTGCCATAAATGATTATAAGCACAAATACTGCAATGGGACTCACCAATTTGTCTGGATTGGTCCCAATGAGAGTCTCAATGCGGTCAATCCTCTTCTCCAATTCTGCCACACTGGCCAGTTGGTTGAGGCGCGCGTGCTCCGGGGCGTAGTACAACTCATACACGATGCCGTTGCTACTGCCACTGCTCACAACATTGCTGCCTCCCTGCTTCTGGTCCTCCTTCTTGTTGCCACTCTGCTTCTTCTCTGAGACAAGGCCTGTCTGCTTGAAGCTCTCCAACAGGTTGATGAGTTTTCTTTTTAAAGAGGAAAGAGGAGAAAGAAAAAACATTCATTCAGCATCATTACTTTGCCAATCCTGTACTGGCATAAGTAAACGAGTACAATTACTGAAGTGTTACTGTAGTGCCTCATGTGTTACTACTCACTTCTGAAGGGCAAGCTGTGGCTGGGAGATGGAGGCAACTACCTCTGACCCCAGGGTGTCCTCCAGCTTCAAGTCTACCAGAGTGCGGTGCAGCCCCTCCACCTGCTGCCCAAGCTCCACGGAAGATGCCACCCCTTCCCCACATGGCACAGAGCCCTGAGTTCACCAAAAGAAAGATAACAGGTGTAATGACTTGTTACAAGGATGACAAGGATCTTGCATCACAGACACACAAGACAACAATAGAGATGACTGTTTTCAGCCAAGGTTGTATCCACTCACTTTGATCTCCTGCACCTCCTCCAGCAGCTGATTCACCTCACACTGCAGTCGCTGGTACTTTTGAATTACCGTCTCTTCTCCTTCCTCCCCCGCCACCTCCCACTCAATGCGCCTGCACAGGTGAGAGATGGCACTCTGTCATCACTCAAATAAACCACTTGGAATGCAATAAAAACCAAGATGCCTGACATTAAGTTACCTGGCACAAAGCAACTACATATCTTCACAAGTGTCTCCATAGTAATGATCATAGCTCTATTCAAGAGTACCTAATGCAAATTTATAAACATGTTGAATTTTCACACTAAACAAAATAATGTTCCACCTATTACTATATTCACACTTGGATATCATACTTCTCATGACAGGAATATATCAAAATGATTATTAGACAAGATATGACACTGAACAAAATAACATTCACAGCCATGAATCCTGTCACAACTTAGATGTCACTTTTTTATTTTATTTGAGGGTAAATCTGGCCAAGGACAACAAAAAATATTAAACAAAAAGGCCTATTTAGATGCGAGTCCCAAAGAAGGTCCAACGGAGGTGGCCAACAGAAACGGATAAATGTCTTAAAACCTCCATCTTAAATGAATTCAGGTCATAGGAAGAAAGAAATACAGAAGCATGACGGGCACTCCAGAGTTTACAGGAACATGCACAAATAAAAGCAGATTAGAAAAACTTTCTGACCTTGCACCATAACCTCTGCGGCGGTTGTTGGACAGTCTGTCTGAGAAGTCCACATGAGAGGCATCCAGCACCTGAGGGCAGAAAGATACACAAAGATGACAAACAGATCAATATACAAACACACAAGAAAAAGGGAATCATCACAAATACACACACACAAAAAAAAAACATGTAGAAAAGCTTGGAATGAAATACCTGAAGTGGACAATAGCAGGATGACAAATACCATAATATAAATACAAAGGAAAAAGGAACAAGATTGAGTCAGAATAGACATGGAATAAAGTGTATGAAGTATGGAAAGCAAAGGTGGTATCATTCATCATCTTATTTGACATTCTCTGCCAACCACCACCTCACTGAGCATCCTTATTTCCCCTTACAAGATGGAACAAGAAAGAAGTAGGATTTTTAATTTCCAACAATTGATATTATAGTCAAATCAACAGATGCATTTGAATACCTTTCCAGCAGATGTAGATACAAAGATTCCAACAGGTGATATTGTAGTTTAATATTCTCTATTTAAGCAGAGAATCTAAGTGTGAGGCAGAGAACACATCTGACACTCACCTTTCTCTTTTAAAGCAGTTGTGGGGAAAGAAATAACAAGAGGAGAAAAGGAAAGAAAAAGAAAATGAAAAGGGACCTATAATAGTACTTTACCCTCTTCCCCCCCAAAAAAAAAAGAGAGAGAGAGAGGCACAGAGCACATGGGCCCATATCAACAGATTCTGAGGTATATATCTAATTTTTCTTTGGATAAATTTCTAGTCTTAAAATCCATCTTAACTTCCCAAAATTGGTCTTGGACTTTGGCCATTATCTCATCAGTAGTGAATATGAAGCTACTGATGAGATGATGGCTGAAGTATAAAACCAATTTTGGGAGGTTAAGCTGGATTTTAAGACAAGACATCCATTTAAGAAAAAGTTACCTACTTAATATGGGCCCTAAACCCATACCTTTCCCTTGAAGCGGTCGTGGGCATCACCAGCCGAAATATGCAGAACCTCCACTACTCCATCCCCTTCACCACCATCACTTGGGGGGAAGTCTTGGTCACTCTCCGGCAGGTCACACGTTTCGTACACATCAGGCTGGTCGTACACCTGGCCAGAACAGGTAATGGGTTATGATACACTGCAATACATGGGGCTTCCTTTACTGTTTTTTGGAGGTTGATATGATAAGATTAGGTTAGGTTTGGTAAAAATAGGTGAGGTGACGTTGGTTGGGGTTGGATAAGATTAGGTTGCACTACTAAGGTAAGGTTGAATTAGGTTAGATTAAGTTACAGGCAGATAAGGTTGGAGGGTAAGGTTAGGTGAGATATGGTTGGATTGGAGTAGATTAGGTTAGGGAAGGTTGGATTGTATTGGGTAAAACTGGAGAGAAACTAATTCTTTATCATTTCAAGGTTTTAAAAATATTTTCTTATAAATTCTACTCATTCTAACTTTGCTAAACAATTATGAAATTCTTACATACTTTATATAGCCCATTAGCAGTGACATACCTTCCAGAATTTGCAGCGAATAGTTATGACACGCCTTCCAGAAGGTATTAGTTAGGTAATTATTACCTCATTAGGTATTTTGAATTAAGTGCAACATCTCTGGTGTCAATTTTTACATGGCAACATTTGTTAGTTCATAGGTTGCCTACCCAAACCTATTTAACTAATCTCTAGTTCATTTTTTGTCACCATGGAGGGTAGATGTGATTTATTGGCCATGAAGGCCAAAACATGCCGTTTCCATGCCAACTTCAAATCATCACCAAAGCCAACAAAGGAAAATATAAAGCTCATATTTGGTTTACATCAATATTTAAATACATTTTTTCAGATCCCCCCCAAAAAATTTTCTTCTTTATAAAGGGATAAAAAAATAGTGCACTACAGCATGGTCCACAAATCAGGATTGCAGCTAATGGGTTAGCTGCACCATGGTTCATATAAAAGTTACACTTATCTTCTATTATATCATTTGATTATCTTGAAATGCCAGAGGTAGATATGATGAGCAAGACTACTGCATTATTTCATCATAAGCTGAGTTGGTATTGTAATGGGTGATGGTCTGAGACAGCAATAAGCCAAGTTGGCCTAGGACTAAGTTAGATTACATGAGTTGAAGTAAGACTGGGTGAGGTGAGGTAAGAGGTGAATATGAGGTCGAGTAAGATACATACCTACAGTTAGGTTAGGGAATGTAACATTACATAGACAAGATACAATAACCTTTTTTTTTAGAAGTAACAGAAACAAAGTACAAGCCACTCACTGAATCAATTAAGCCTCTCATACGAAATGGTCATAACACACTCATCACCTGTCAAGTCAAGCATCACACGCACACTGCACTCCCCTCCCTGTTACACCACCACCACCACCACCACCACAACATTGACACACACACCATGGGGAGAGATGGTGGACTCTGTCAAATCTTAAATACCAACTCCATTTCAACCAAAACCAAAGGCGAAACAATCCACACAGACGCAAAACTGACACATAGGAAGGTGGGCGGGTCTTCCCCACAAAAACAAACAAACAAACAAACCTTTAATTCGCAGCTTAAGAAAAACGAGACCTTACACAAACTGAAGGACAATATAATCAACGAAGAAAACAAACCTATACTACCACCACCACCACACCTCAAACCTGCCGTTAATTAATCTAAGTGCACCAGTGGCAGGCGAGAGCAGCTGCCATACACACACGGACACTCAGACACACAATATACACACAATAAGAAATACATGCTAATTGATTACTCTCCCTCATTCTAAGACACCACCTCGCCCAGGAAACATAGAAAACTCACAATTCCAGGCAGGCCAGCATACTTAGGGTCAGCCATGGCAAAGACGAGAGTGAGTCACCGCCACTACTCTTCCTCTTCTCTTGGCTTCCTCACTCACCCCTTCCTCTCCAGAGTAAGCCTTTCCAACGGTTCCTTTTTGTGTTTATGGCTTTATCAAAGATTCTTAGGGTACTTATAATATTCTTGGGCTTTATTTAGGTGTTGCTGGGTCTTCATTTGATATTTCAGACTTTATGGAGAAGTGTATAAGCCTCCTGCTAAACACACACACACACACACACACACACACACAGCCCTGTATAATACAACTATAATGTATAATACAACTATAGGTAAATACACACACACACACACACACACACCACACACACACACACACACACACACAAACATATATATATATATATATATATATATATATATATATATATATATATATATATATATATATATATATATATATATATATATATACTTCCTATGAAAAGAATTACTTAATGGATTTACATGGACGATCTCCTAGAAGCCCGACCCCCCTTTCCCCCTCCTACCGCACCCCGCCCCTCATGGGAGCCCCACCAGCAAAATATACCGCCACTCCTCTCCCTGTCAGGAAAGCCCTTTGTTCTACAGAGGAGCTACGGCAACACGCCCTCATGGCCATGGCGCGGGTCACCGAGCCAGTGTGCCGTGTATTACACCGACGGCTCGGTGGACCCAGACAGCGGCAGGACAAGCGCTGCTGCCATCACCACCGGGACAGAGCTGCTCGCCAGGACACCTGGGACATCGTTTTTCTTTCGCTAATTCGCTTTAGTTTGACGTTCATGAGGTTATATACATGTTCATCTATTGCGTATCTATGTTCTTTGCGTATAACCTACTCGATTTCTTAGCAATGTCAAGAGAACCATGGAAAAATACAACTACTTTTTGCTTCAAGTGCTGGTAAACATGATCCGGTCGGCCTTGTTTCTCCGTCAATTTTCGTGTTTTTCTTTCGTTAATTCACTTTACTTTCGCATTTATGGGGTTATATACATGTTCATCTATTGTCTATCTATGTTCTTTGCATAATAACCTACACGATTTCTTAGCTGTGTCAAGAGAAACATAGAAAAATACGACTACTTTTTGGTCCCAGTGGGGGTAAGCATGACTTACGGTCGGCTTTGTTCCTTCCACTTATTTTACGGGTGTTTTCTTTCGCTAATCAGGTTTATTTGTGGCGTTTATGGGGTTATGTATATTCATCTACTGTCCATCTATTTTCTTTGCATATGACCTACTCGATTTCTTACCTGTGTCAAGAGAAACATGGAAAAATACAACCACTTTTTGGCAGCTGTTAAAATAATATGCTAGTTCCAGGCCAGCCATGAGGGTGGAGTGTGGGGTGTCAGGGAAGGAGGCGAGTCAGTGTGTTCTGGGGTAAGGTGCGGAGAGGTGCACTGCGTTTAAACAGTGAGAGTTCACGAGTGTTTGTTAATGACAGTGGTTTTAATGGCAAGATAAGAAGATTGTACTAGTTTATTCAGTGTCCAAGTCATCTAATTCCTGGACTGCAGCTGCAAGATGGAGTAACAGATAGTGGTTTATGTTATTACAACCACTACCCTTGCCGCTATCAAGGTTTATGTAAGGTGAGTCACCACCCCACACCCTGGGCGCCACCTTGGATTCTTATTTCATTGGTCATTTTAAGCCATATCTCTCAGTCATTACAGGCACATCTTGCCACAGTATGCAGCCTTGGTACTAAGCTTTCATATGAGCCATTCAGACATAGCTTTCGTGGTCAAGTTTAAGGTTGAAGTGAGATAGGAGGGGGGGCCGTACCCCACCACGGGGCCTCCGCCAGCCGGCTCATATATAAGGATATTTTCTTCGTCTCTGGACTGTTTATTTGGGATCAATGGTCCAATTTAAGGCTTTCTATGAATACTGCGGTGTGTTTCAAGTGATTTCCGTGCATGTAAGGGGTGGTGATAGCTGTGGTTGGCGTTATTGGGGTGGTAAATAAGGGGGAATTTTTGCGCTAAATTTCTTGGAACGCCCAATGCCCCTTTTTATTTAAGGCTGTATCAAGTTGTTATTAATTGAAAAAGGTAGTCCATATTAAATGATGTTTTATGCCTAAAGGTCAGTGAAATGAGTGGAGAGGAAAGGTGTTATTTAGCGGTGTCAAAGTTACATTAATAACTTAATTATCAGCCTGTGAATAGTTTATTTCCGCCTCTAACTCACTCTAACGTGTTTAAAATAATTAAGAATAATTAATCAAGTGTTTTGAAATGTGTTTTGGTTCTTTTGAAGTGGTATTTAGTGGATATTTAACGAGTTTTAAAAAGGGTCATATTTTTATAAAATACTTTTTTCTAGTGGAATTTCTTTACAATTACTGTTGTTAGGAGTTTGCTTATACTTTGGGAATTAGTTATCGTATTTATCACGTCGGAACAGATACACTAGTTTGATCTGACATCGTTTTTTCGAGGGGTAATTTTTAAAATGGTTTACCCTACGTAAATATAGAGCACCTCACCACCCAGGCTGTGACGTCATCAGCCGTGACGTCATCAGCTGTGACGTCATAGGGCGGGCGCCTCTCTGACCCCTTGCCTTCCTGACTTATCTGCCATATATAGCATGAGTTACTGTATGTTTACTGTATGTGTGTGTGTGTGTGTGTGTGTGTGTGTGTGTACCTTCCATGGTATGTGTGTGTGTGTACCTTCCGTGTACACAGTCGTCCTCTCTCTCTCTCTCTCTCTCTCTCTCTCTCTCTCTCTCTCTCTCTCTCTCTCTCTCTCACTCAGTGACACTCCACACTGAAGTATCCCTCTGTCACTGAACATCCTCACTCTGTCCTTCCTATACTGTACTTCTCTCCGCATTGAACTCTTGTCACTTCTAATCTCTTGTTCCAACTCATTCTGTGCGAGATTTCTTCCTCGGCAGGACTTGGGGAAGAGGAGGAGAGGTGTGGTGAGATGAGAAGAAGAAGAAGAATAGGAGAAGAAAGTATAAGCAGTATTGAACATGTGACTCGGACGTTCATGGTGGCCAACACATGCAAAATTCTTACCACTGAGCCATGAAGTGTGTGTGTGTGTGTGTGTGTGTGTGTGTGTGTGTGTGTGTGTGTGTGTGTGTGTGTGTGTGGAAGGGAGGGAAGGGTCGGAACACGGACATGAGCCGCCCCAGCGTCTAGCGTCCTACTTATCGGTCACACCCTCATGGCCATGGCGCGGGTCACCGAGCCAGTGTGCCGTGTATTACACCAACGGCTCGGTAGACCCAGACAGCGGCAGGACAGGCGCTGCTTCCGTCACCACCGGGACGGAACTGCTCGCCAGGACACCTGACCACTGCTCCACGCTGCAGACGGAGCTGGTGGCTATCCATCTGGCCCTAGAGCACGCCCAGCACCGTGAGGAGGCCACCGTGGTGCTGCACACTGACTCCAGGGCAGTGCTGCACTTCCTCCAGCAGCGCTATCCCAACGACAACGTGGGCCTCGTCACAGCCATCCTGTGGGAGGCATGATGATTGCCAACCACTCCTCCACTATCTCCTGTCCTGCCCGGCGACAGCCACCCTAAGAGCGGCAGTCACCATCCACCCAGCCTGACAGTGGTGGCTTGCTCACCCGACGGGAGACCAGAGCTGCTCTACTCATCCGCCACCAGGCTGCTCCTCCTCCACCCTGTTGACCATCCCTTACTGAGGGTGCTTTTGGCCGTACTTCCTCCCACTTGAAGCACAGCCATTGTCGCCACTGCGCCATGAAGAAACGCCTCTTTTTCTGCACCACCATTGTGTAGCAATAGCAGTCATGTATATTGTATAATTATATGTATGTATTTGCTCCACACAACAAAGCTTTAAATAATAATATCTCGCTTGATCTTTCTTTAGGGTGTTCCCTGCAAACTTTCCTTTAGTGGCTGCCTCCCAATATCATGTTTCTTGAGTGGTGAAGTAAAAAAAAAAAAAATCATATAGTGGACAAGAATATTTCTATAGGAGATGTACTTACTACAAAATGAAGTCAATAACGACGCCCTAACATCACTCACTGCGTTGGTGGAGGATACCGTTTGCTATAAACTTTAACACGTGACAGACAGACATAATTTGTTTATAGCATGTAGCTTGACACCAGAAGACACAGAACCGTCACATGTGAAAGGCGAACCGAAGTACCTACGTACGTAATTATTATAACTAATTAACACAGTGGAGCTCCACTATATATCATTCCATCCACGTTAATCAAACTTAGCCTCTTTGTCGCCTGTCTCATCATTGATGACAAAAAACAAATTGGTTTTTGCACTTCACTATTCACCCTCATACCGTATTCATTACAGTATTCCTTCATTATCCTCAACTTGTTGGCGTATATACATGTTTGTTCTATTTGTTGATAATAACACTGTGTCATCCATGAACATCAGAATTTGTAGCCATTCCATCAGTCTTTCTGGCCTATACTTTTCCTTAATTAACCCTTCGCTACAGATTCGTACTCCGTCACTCCAGCGCTGCACAGCCCCCTTCCCTCGCACCGCGTTTGGTTAGGACTGGTTATAGTTTTCCTTACACCCACATTTAGTCTTCACTTATTTTCAAACACGTGTTCTGACAGATTTTGTTCACGAGATGTATGCAGGCAAAAAATGGTCTGTTATATCCCATCCAGAGAAGCAGACACGAGATGGCAAGTGTTTCAGTACAATAATATTATGGATATAAAGAAATCGAACATGAAAAGGAAGATTTATATCAAGCCACTTTTTCCCATAAATCTAATAGATCCAGGTGACTCTCAGAATCACACCAGGATGACAATGACAACACCATTCATTACGCACCACGCACTAACACGATTGACTAACACACACACACAAACACACACTGCCCGCCGGCCACCGCCCCCTCACCCCTTGCCTCAGGCCTCGCGATGCCCCCCACCCCTTCCCCTAGGCCTACTCACCCATATGTCCTTGAAAACAAAGGTGCTAGTTAGTCACTTTGTCACTGAATCATCAAAACACACAAACTGAGTAGATGCAAAACTACTGGAGCGATGGCGTAAGCATGCATGTACTTCATCGGTCACACACACACGAGAGAGAGAGAGAGAGAGAGAGAAACGGGGGGGGTGGGGGGGACAGCGGTGTGGTGTTAACACAACAATCTTGGCCAATGATCTTGGCCCAGTCCCACCACCCGCTCGGATCCCGACCTAATTCTGGCCTTACCTGTGAGACACGGTAATAAACCATATTTTGTACATTTAATTAGGTCTTTGATGTGTCTGTAGATGTTTTCAAGACTGGGTGTCGGAGGAGGTTGAAGAGAATGGGTTGGAGGAGAAATGAAGAGTTGGAGGGGGAGGAAGTAGAATGAGAACGAGTCACCAGAAGGGCGAAACAAACAAATCTTCATTGGACTATGTTTTTATTTATTTATTTATTTTTTATGGAGTTGTCATTGTTTTGATATTTGATTCGTTATTAGCAAAGTATAAGAAGTATCATGGCATCATTGTATTATTAGTTATTTGTAAGTAGGTACTTTGTATTAGTTTGTTAATAAAGCGCATGTCGAAACTCATTTGATGAAGTGTAAACCCGGGTGTTGTGTCAGCCGACGGCGGACGGAGGGGTTTTGGGGCAGTTGCTGTGTGCTGTGCCTTCCGTCAGCTGGTAGACACCCGCGGTGGTGTCATGGGTTTCGTACTGCATATGTGAATATATTAAGGTATGTTATTGGTTATCACTTGTACAAATTTGTCAGGGTTAACATTATAATGATGTGAGTTGCAAATGTTGGGTTATCCACAACCTTACGTGTGCTGGTAACGTACGTCGTAAAGTTATTTCCTACTTCGTAAAGTGTGTAGCCTACATAAGGGTGTTGTGTTTCAGTTCACTGTTCTATGGTGCTGCATGCCTCTTAAGACTGCCAGATGTGGAGGGTGTGGGCAATGCAGCATTGATTTACAGATTATCTGCTGGGTACCAGAGAGGAGGCATTGTTGTGAGTGGTATTTGAATTATGTTATCATCGGGGCTTAAGTTGCTGATGAATATATATATGTATATATTGTACCAGCACGTTAATGATGGTTGTGTTAATGTTAGTTATCATTATACTTGTGCTGTAACTGTATGATTTAGGTGAAGGGTCATTATGTCTGTCTTCGTGTTACATCGGTAATTATTGGTGGTTTATATAAGAGTTGATAACTATGGATAGGATTTAATAGCTGTAGGTGTACATGTATATTTTGTGATACGACATGGTTGTTTATGTCAATCATGGGGATTTAGGGATTAATATTTTATTACATACATGGATGTTTATTATAGTGTTACCGGCAGGTCGAAATTAAACTATTTTGCGGCAAGCTGAGTTTGCGTCTGGTACCTGAGCAACAATTACAATAGTTGACCACGGTTATGTTCAGGTTTCTCGTCAGTCTAACACATTCATTATTGAAGGAATTCTACCTTCTTTTTAATTTGCACGCCTAGGATTATTTGGGGTTTGATCTAGGACTTGAAAGATATAAAAAACACTCACCCATGTAATAATGTACCATCAAATGTGATACTGTTGAGGCTGCCAAGGAATGCATTGGGGAGTGCCCGAGGTTACAGAGTGGCTTCGCCTCCGTGGAGACGCTGGAAAGTAGTGAGGAGAGTCCACTGCCAGACTTGCTGGGAACTGTGACCAGTACAGGGCGCTGAGTACTTTGAACAGCTGTTCATGGTTGGTCCTCCAGGCGGACAGCTCCAGACTGCAAGGATACAGACACTGGATGCTGATCCACCCATTGACGAAACTGCACCCTCTATTGACGATGTCAAAAGGGCTGTGGCAAAGTGAAGGGTGGTGGAAAGGCAACTGGCGTCTGTAACATCAGCGCGGAGCTGTTCAAAGCTGGGGGTGAAGCCATGATCCGTGGGTTGCATGCTGTCTTGACTGCTGTATGGCATTCAGGTACCATTCCTCTGGACTGGAAAAAGGGGTTGGTCGTCCCTATCTGGAAGGGGAAAAGCGACCGTCAAGACTGCAACATCTACCGTGGAATAACGCTGCTCAGCCAACCAGGCAAGGTGCTTGCCCATTTGCTGCTGATGTGTATCCGCAGTCATCTGCTGAAGCACCAAAGACCTGAACAGTGAGGCTTTACGCCTGGCAAGTCAACAACTGACCGGATCCTAGTGCTTCGCGCACTGGTGGGGCGCCGATGAAGTTTCGACAGGGAATGCTTGCAGCCTATGTCTATCTCAAGAAGGCGTTTGATTCAGTGCATCAAGAGACACTGGGATCTTCTGCGTCTCCGTGGGATTGCTGCAAGGATTATTGGTCTATTAACTGGCCTGTACTCCGGGACTGTGAGTGCTGTGAAGTGTGGACGAGGCGTGTCCAGCTTCTTCCTTGTGAATATGAGCGTTAGGCAGGGCTGAGTGCTTGCTCTATCACTTTTCGGCACATGCTTGGACTGGTTACTTGGCAGAGTTGTGGAACAAAGTCATTGTGGAGCATCTGTCGGCAATTCTGATATTACAGATCTTGTTTTTGCTGATGATGCAGTAATCTTTGCCGAATCACTGGAGGTTCTGGCAATGACCCTAGAGGCACTGTACGAGGAGGTGAAGCCCTTGGTACTTAAGATTTCCTGGCCCAAGACCAAGGTTAAAGTGTTTGGAGGCTTACTGGATGAAACAGAACAGTTTGTCCATGCGTGTGATGAGGACATTGAGATCTTGGAAAACTTGACGTACCTTAGTGGTGTAGTGCATAACGATGGTGGGTCGAGCCAGGAAGTTGTACGACGGATTGGCCTGGCCCACGGCGTTATGGACTCGCTCAACATGAGTATTTGGCCTTATCTTAAAGTCGCTAGTGATCCCTGTCTTACTCTATGGATTTTCTAAGACTAACTTGAAATTTGTTATCATGATTACTAAAGGATAAAGACAACTACCGAGGCATTTGATGCATTGATGTAATATGGTTTCTTACATGTACTGGCACTGTATTTTCAATGCATATTAATCAACCATAAACTTTATGTTTGACGTCCTATTGTATATTAAAGCAAAATAAAGCTTATGGTGTGCAGTTGGCAAGGGCAGTGATGATGGAGGCATAGATCTGGATGCCACGCAGAAACACCTTCTCATTGAGGCGTTCATTGTGGTCGTGCAGAAGGCGTTCAGTGTTGTTTATTGGAGAAAAGCCAAAGGATGGGATGCCAACCTGCGCCAAACAACATTACTTTAACTCGCTGATATTTGTTGGAACAAATAGTAAGTCAATACATACAAACCATATTTAGATAACTTTATTGCTTTTAGTGCTAAAAACTTTCTACCAGTATATGATTTTTCTTCTTTTCATGTTAAAAATTCTATATATTTTGTGACCAATTTGTTTCCATGTCCAGACCGTAAAAAAAAAAAATAATAATAATAATAAAAATAAAATAAAAATAAATAATAATAATAATCAATCCAAAGAGAAATATAAAAAAACTTCATCCAATAAAAAAAATATGTTTCCTACTTGAATTTAATACATTTTGAGTTTCCAACAACAAATACATTATTTTCTCACCTTTCTGATGAATGCGCTGTCAGTGCCAGCAGGGAAAATTTGCTTTTGTATTGATATTTTCCTGAAAAGATCACAAAAAGCATCTTCAAAATTCCTTGTCTTTATATTAATGTAATAGAAATATTTTATTACTGATTTCTAAAGTAATTACAAACACTGACTCCAGCGACAGTTGTGATGATTTAAAGAAATTGCTACAGTATGTAAAAATGTAAGCTATGTCATGCACTGTACATCAGCTTTCAAATTAATAACCAAACATTTTCACCAGTAAATTGTATGATCATGAAAAAAAAAAAAAAAAAAAAAATACATGTCAGTTGAAAATAAACTTGTTGGTATGTTCCACTTACTCTTTCTTGCAAGCCTGAGAGAAAGCATCCCACCACAGATTCTGGCCGTCCTCCACGCAGGACAACTCCTTGGAGATCGTCTGGATTGTGAAGGAAACATAACAATAGTCACACATTAATGAACAAAATACAAACATCAGCATGTCAGGTAGACAAGTTAACACTATTCAACCTTCACCTTGTTAACGATCTCAAAGACAACATTCTCTCCAGCTTCTTTGCACCAGCCTTGCACCATGTTTTCAAAGTCAGCTGGATCAACTGTCGGTGGGATGCGCACGTCAAAGCCAACACTCAGTTGTGCAGGCACCACATTAAATTGCACCCCTCCCTGCAGGGAAAAAAGTGATGCATTTTGTTTACATAAAACATTTAATATAGTCCAAAGATTATAGTTGTCTTTTTACCTCTGTTAAACATCTGACATGACAAGTGTCAAGCAACTGATATACCTTGCAAAAACATCTTTCAATCAATTTATAGAAAAAAAAAACTTGAAAATGGATACTGTGCTCCACAGTTGACCAAAACAGGGAATGGAGAAAAACAGAAATAGGCACTACGCATCAACAGGGACAGCATGAGGTGTGCAGGTGTCATGCCTACAAGAAGAGTATAGATGAAATAAATAAATGAATGAATACATAGAACGAGTAGAATAGCAACCTCCAGCATGGTGAGGTTGACAGTTGTGACTTCTCCAAGTTGGAGGTCTGGATTTTGTTTCAGCCTGCGTTCTTCCTGATCTCGGAAGGAAAGGAAGGAGTTGATCACTTTATGAAGTTTCTCTCCCGCAGTGTTGGACAAAAACTGGGACCCGTGGCCAGGTTGGCCAGAGCACCTCACATACAAGTCTGTAATATTTATTACTATGTATATGAGAATGAACATGAAAGTAAAATATGACCATCAAAGTTGATTCAATCTTTTCTTGCCACACTCATCACTCGATGTTGAATGAGAGAGCAAATAGTGAATTGAATTTGGCAAGTAGTGAGGACTAATTAACTGGATAGTACTTTTGATCATGTTCATGAGGATACAAGCTTCAAGAAAAGCTGACTATTTCACACAATTATAGGTTTACATAATACTGAAGAATGCTTACTATAGTCTTGCCTTTGACCGTAAAACACCAGGAAATCCTCTGAAGTGCTGGTGTACCCCTCATCAAGTGCAAGACCAACATTCATATTCCGGAAGTAGTCTGTCTCTACAAATGCCATCATTCCACCTGCACCACCAATCTCCTCATCTGTGGAAATCATATTCAGCTATAAGGCCAATCCACAATAACAAGACGGATTCAGTTTAACTCCCAAAATTGGATTGGTCATCTGTCCTAAATAAATTACTGCAACTAGATTTTATAGCGTAGGGACATGAAGATTTTGAAATGAAAAGCAAAAGGACTAAACTCTACAAACTTCTATTTATCCAGAGAAAACCTTGATAACATAATAAGGATACATGACATTTCCAGCATAAGAATGAACATCTGGGGATAATCATATCTCTGTAATGCCTTCTTCCTTATCATGAAAGTATCCCTTGATGTCATAGTGCCATACTCAGATACTCAAAACCTTCATTTCATGAGTGTATTTACCTGGCACAAAGGAAACATGGATGGTTCTCAGAAACGTGTTGCCCTCACTCCTGAGCTGTTTGAGAGCCTCCAGGTATTGCATGCCCACACTCTTCATGTCCTGAGTTCCCCGTCCATAGATCTCTCCATCCTCATCCTTGTGCCCACTGAACGGGTCATACTTCCAGTGTTTCTACAAACAAACCTAAACAGTCTGAAGTGAGCACACAAGATTTTTCTTATATGCACTACTCTTTCAGAGTGAACACACACACACACACACACACACACACACACACACACACAGACTCACCGGGAAAACTGGTACAACATCTGTGTGAGAGTTGAGGAGGAGTGAGGGTAGAGTAGGATCTCGACCCTCTAAAGTCATTATGATGATGGGTTTCCCAGGGACACATTCCATCACATGCACCTTGGCGCCCAGCTCTTTGCCCTGGCGCTTCAGAAACCTACTGCATGCCTCTACTCACAACAATAACAACAACAAAACAATACTGTAATTCATTGAAGGAAATTATTTAGCTCTGTAACACATTAACAAGCATGCATAATGGATGATTATGTCGATCTTTTAATGAATGTAGATAAACATCACTTATTTTTATCTACTTAACCTTTTAAGACTAAAAAAAAAAGTAATGTACAATGCATTTTTTGTGTCTAATTTAATTGCTAAATATAATTTGTTATGAGTGTTAGGTGGCAGCCATATCATATACTTCAGAACAGAGTAATTGCATCTTTGTCTAGTTGAGCAGATCTCCTGCAGACTTCAGACAGAACAACATTATCTTCACCATAATCTGGGTTTGGTTGCACCGTCTTGATCCTGATGTACTCCCTAAAGGCGGTGACAGCCGGGTGCTCGCACTTACTCATGGTGATCCTATGCTGTCAACAGACGTCAAATCTGTGTCAGACAATACATGCAAATAATCCAATCAACTTCTTCCTAATTTATCCATTTCCTAGAGACCGTGTAAACAAAAATTTCACACAAATGAACACCATAAATCGCTTGAATAGTCAGCAAGATCATTGAAACAATGACCTCAAACACACACACACACACACACACACACACACACACACACACACACCACGTGTTGTAATGGTTAGCACACTCGGCTCACAACCGAGAGGGCCTGGGTTCGAGTCCCGGGCGCGGCGAGGCAAATGGGCAAGCCTGCTATAGTCGTTTTCATCGGTGAAGAACATTTAGGCGCCGGCTGAGTACGGGATTTTCCCGTGAGCTGCGTTGTCATGTCTCCACAGGACCAATTATCGTCTTAACACAGGTGAGAAGGTCCAGCGGCGGTCGCTTCAATCTCTCTCTCTCTCTCTCTCTCTCTCTCTCTCTCTCTCTCTGACGGGAAAACGTGCGCCGCCACCTCTCGTTTCCCCTCTGTAGTGAAGATCATCCATAAAACTTGATTTTCTGGCTGGGCCCTTCGGTCAGAGTTTCTCCTGTCTGCGCAGTATGAGGAATCCGATGTCTAGTGTAGTGTAGTTACGCTCACATCACTATACCCCCGCTAGAGTTTGTTGCCGACTCACCCATATTTCGTCGATATGGAGTATTCTGGACCTGCTGGCTCCCTCGCTGATGTTGAGGCCGATCTCGCCCTCAGCGACGACGAGTATGACTCGGATAAACATTGGCCACCAATGGCGCTCCACACTCAACATTCTGGCCCTACTCCCTGGCAACCACTAGCTGAGGCCCCCCACCCCCATCCTGTCACCCAACCCGCCACCCGTACCGAGCGACCCATGGACCAGGCTTTTGATTCCAATGAACCATCATCTCCCGCTTCTAAGTCATCCAAACTCACCGAAAAATCTCGTTCCACGGCTCCCACTTCCTCTCCCCCCAATTTTGATCCCTCAGGGTCATCTCCTCAGGCTACTCATGTCCCTCCTGCATTTGCTCCACGAGATTCGTATGTCAAGCTCATGTTCCGGGACAACCCGAGTGTGGATGTGAAGATTCGGTGGCTTTCTGACGTCACCAGCTGGACATTCTGCCTCGATCGGGAATTGGCTGAGGTAAAAATGTCTGCTGTCACTTCCCGCTTCGTCTACATCTCACGACGGCGTACTGGCATACAAAGGACCACTGAAGGAGAATTCTTATCCTTGAAGCTTGATGCTCAAGACTCGATCGAGAGACCTTGGAAATTCCCCACGTATCTCGTCACCCGGTATCCAGTCGGCGTGGATCCTTCCCTGGCCAAGGAGCTTCCTGGTGTGTACACCGCGCGTCGTTTCCACCAGTACGGCACGTCCATCAGGATTAAAAGAATACAGGGTTGGCCCGCTTTGAGTTCTGCGCACACCCTCTGACGTTACGTGGTTGCTGTGGTGGGTGGTGGCTGGGACTCTTAATCCTGACGTCCATTACCAGGCTCGTTATCACCTAAAGCCTCCCTGACCTACCACCACCTACATTCTGCTTCAGCTTCCTTGCCTTCCACCGTGCGAGCTTATAAGGATTAAAGATGAACAGCCTTGGTGCTTCAAGTGCTGGGGTGTTGAACATTTCTCGGTACTGTTCAACCTCCCGGAAGTGTGGCTGGTGTTCCGGCACTTATTCCTCCCGCACCTGTCCACACCGCAACCCCCAGCAGCCCACCTCCGCTGATGCTGCTTCTACATCGGGACAGTCTTCCCATCCCGCCCCAGACACAACGATGTGGAAATGCCCCCCACTGTCACGAACACAGAGTCAACGTGTGGCACGGGTGTACGAGAAGCCAAGTCGCCCCAGTCCACCTGCTTCGCATGCTGCCCCCCTCCCCCCAGCCACCGCAACAACCATCACCACAGTTGCCACCAGGCGCTGCCTCACCACCTCCAACTTCTACCCAGACTGACTCCCCACAAGTTCTTGCCCTTCGTGAGGCTGTTACCAATTTGACGGCACGATGCGCAGCCATCACAGCGCGTTTTGATGT
Source organism: Callinectes sapidus (assembly GCA_020233015.1). Lineage (NCBI taxonomy): Eukaryota > Metazoa > Arthropoda > Malacostraca > Decapoda > Portunidae > Callinectes > Callinectes sapidus. The sequence goes on along the minus strand of CM035199.1, from coordinate 10,920,358 downwards.
CATTTAGTCGCGCATCGAAACTCTGGCAGCCCAGCAAGCCACCACCCCAGCAGTGCACCCTCGATATACTTGTCGAGTCTCACCACGCTGTCATTGCTAGTGTCACCACCTTCTCTGAGAAAATCGAATACCTCGCTGCTGGCTTTGAAAAGCTCAGTGACCACCTTCTCAAGGAGCCACCAGGACTCAGATTCACACCTCAGAGCGGCACCGCCTCGACGTCATCGTCCCCACCAGCCCCCTGTAAACCTAAAGGCAGACCTCGATAGCAGAATGCAGCTTTATATTTGGCTTGTCGCTCTATGAACGTAATCTTCTCTCTCTCTCTCTCTCTCTCTCTCTCTCTCTCTCTCTC